>JAMZDL010000043.1:0-203412 GCA_027579765.1 Candolleomyces efflorescens
CAGCAAATTACCTAAAATGGCAAGCCTGAAAAATTTCGCTCTTTGAGTAAACCTGTCCACTATAGTGTCCAGGGATAAAAGTCAGGAAACCGTCGAGGAGCGCGTTGTGACTCTGTGAGGTCTGTGCAGATGTTGACAAATGTTTGTCGACAAAGCACCATGCTGCCAACTTTATCTTCTTTCATCTGGCTTGTCATCACCAACGTCGTCAACTCAGGTTACATGTCTCTAGAGGACAGATGCGAATGCTGAAGCAACGTATAAAAATGGAGCAAGATTTGGGTGGCAGACATCACCATTCCACTGCTTTTCGACTCGGCTTGTATCGAGAAGTCATCCCCTGAAGACCAGCACCAATGCATTACACGCTTTCTTCTCTTCTCGTCCCCTTTCTCTGCTTACTGGGGTCTTTGGGGTCTCCAATCGACCAGCACGAAGCACGAGCTACCAAGGCTCCGGCTGGTTTCAACATGTAAACAAAACTTCGCCTTTCGCTCACCTGATTCCACCTGACGCTGCTGGTAGAACGAGTCTCGGCCTCAATGGCTCGGGATGTCCTCCTGGATCGACGCTATATGTGCTCAACTGTGCGTGCCTTATCTCATCTCAAAATTGCAGACTCTCATTCGCCTGGTTGCGTAGCTGATAGAACTGCCGTGACTGTGACTTTCAGTCAGTATTATGCAGAGGTTGGGCCGCGCATTCCGATTGCTAGCAACCGCAAGAATTGCCGGCTCACCTTTGGAGTAACGTGAATCACTTTGACTCGTTGTTTGCGACAGTGAGATTGACACGATGTTTGCTCAGCGTTCCTCCTGGGTTTACCTTTGGTATCGCCAACGTCGACTATGTAAGTGCAGCGCAGATCTTGCGCAGATCTCCCTGGGCGACTTGCCAATTCAGCTACCGATTCACAGCGGGGATACTATCAACTTGACAACAAAGTCACTGCGACACAGCAGTCCATATACTACTGTAAGACCCACCGGTGGCTCCCCGAAGTAATTTCCTCTGATTTTCCGCAGTCCAGGGGCAACTTGTTCAGGCGACTGCTCGGTCGGAGCTCGTTGGTCCCGTTGAAGGTCTGTTCGTTATGCAGCCATACTCCTGGGCCATTTCCAAGATCTGACCTCGCTCTCCAGGCGCTGACTACACCTATCGCGATACATTCGATCTCGTATCCACCGTGCTTGCTCCTTGCGGCGCGAAAACGGTATTGAACGTCCAGAGCGACCTCAGGACAAATAACCAAAAGAATACCAAAGGCTCCGGGTACATCGCAACTGACTCTGTATGTCTATGCTGCTACCTTGAATATTGGTCGTTATAATTCTCCTGCTAATCACACCATCACACTGCTTCTAGATCGACGCGACGCTTTCTCAGGTGATTCTCAAATTCTTTCCCCTGAAAATCCCTCGCTTCACCCCATACTAACGATACAACCTAGACGTTCAACTTCCAATGGCAGACTTGTAAAAGTAAAGCGAGACGATAAGCCTTGCACGACCAACGACGATGCTTTCTTACTATTCGCCTACTTAACTCCATACGCTTCCACTCAAGCTCGCGTACCCTACGCCCTCAGTGTAATACAATTGTGTTCGGAAAATCATTTTCGACCATTGTTAGAAGGCCCGCCGAGTATCTCCCACATGGATCGTAACGCCTCCAAAAAACTTTCGCATGGAAAACACATGTTCATCTGGTTCAGTACTCGTGCGGTCCTCGTGCGTGAAGTTGACTGTTGAGTCTGACAGGCGGGGAAAACACCTGGGTCTTTGGTCGAGCCTCGCGGACTGTACGAGCCCATACCAAGGGATCGCCAATAAAGCGGGGCTTCTTCAGGCCCGCTGTAAAGAAGGTGCGCCAATACGGTGCTGTTATCGGTATGAGTTCCTCACGATAGTTGGCGGCCGTATTTCAATTGATTCTTCTCCCAACCCACAGGTATTTTTCCGAAAATTCAATGGAACAGTTGTGCAGAGTCACCATGGGCTCCTGAATGAATTCAAAAAATCAGACGTATGTCCACGTTTACCTTGAATCTGGCGACAAAAAAGAAGATAGTGTTTGAACGTGGTCCTATGTGGAGGATGTTGAGCGACCAGGTGGTACTCAAGGGAGAAGACGCGACTCTAAATTTCCGAGAAAGTGGAAGAGGCGACGCGATAAGGCACCAGGAGCGTCTCCCTGGCTGGCATGTTTTGTCTTCAAGCAATTCTTCCAATCTGGGTGGTAGAGATAGCCAGAATGAGAAGCTATAAAGCTCAGCTTGGACCACAAGCGGTCAGACATTTCAACGTTCTGTCACCTTTGAAACATGCTCTTCAATCTCAATATCGTCGCACTGCTCGCCTGCATATCTGTCGCACTCGCGGCGCCGAGTCAGCTACAAGATCGTGCAGTAGCTCCACCCTCAGGATTTAACATGTGAGCTACTGCTGTATCATGTCGTTTTTTGTCTAATCCAAAATTCCTACCTAGTACGAGCTTGGGCGTCAACGGCTCCGGGTGCCCACCTGGCTCCACGTTATATACATTGAGCGGTGGGTCTTGACACCCAAGACAATGTTTACTCGTTACTAATATACCTCTAGCTGACAGGAGCGCCGTGACTGTCCTTTTCAGTCAATTTTATGCTGAAGCTGGCCCTGGTATCTCTATCAGCGCCAACCGCAAGAACTGTGCTTTGACATTTGGCGTAAAGTAAGGGGTTTTTGCTCGACATCTCGCCTCAGTGGAACAGTTGTCGACCTTTCGCCTACCTATCAGGGTACCTCCAGGATTCACCTTCGGTATCGCCAATGTCGACTACGTACGCTTCCTTCTTCAATCTTGACCCAAGCCATCGCTCATGGCTTATCTTTCAGCGTGGCTACTATCAACTCGACTCGAAGGTGACCGCCTCACAGCAATCAATCTATTATTGTAAGTGAAGGAGTGCCTCGGTGCCAGTGGTCGAAGCTTTGACTGATCACGTCTATCACAGTCCAAGGTCAAGTTAAACAAGGTAGGACATTTGCCTAACTAAGTAGTCCAATCCTCTGACTGATAAACATGTATCAGCTACGGCACGATCCAACCTTGTTGGACCAGTTCCAGGCAAGTCTGTCACTTTGGTTGGCAAAAGCGTACTTCTAATAATTGAACTCTACTTAGGAGCGTCGTATACCTACCGGGACAGCTTTGATTTAGCGTCGACGGTATTGGCACCTTGTGGGGCTAGCACGGTCCTCAACGTCAATGCTGAGGTCAGGGTGAACAACCAGAATAACACGAAGGGCTCTGGATATCTTGCAAACGACTCTGTAAGTGTCCTGCTCTTGCTTTCTCTGCCTGATTTCTCACCTCAGTTTTCCCGCAGATCGACACTACTCTCAAGCAAGTATGTATCCTTTTCTATCCGCTTTTCATAAAATCAGCGTACTTATTCCTCCTAGATTTTCAACTTCCACTGGCAAACCTGCAAGTAAGCTATAATCGCGAAAGCGGTAGTGTAATTGCTGTCGAGCCGTATTCTCTTGAGTTATCCAATATACCATTCTCATTTGGCCCCGACGGCGACGGAATTGAGGGTTCTCAAGTTGAACCTAGCCATGTCCCGACACTCATGGACCTGCGAATGGGTCTCTCCGATAAAGCGGAGTTTCTCCAAAGCCCATCTGTCAGAGAAGAGGCGTCAATACGGTGCTCATATCGGAAGGACTCACGATTAGAATTTTCTCAAAGCCCATACACAGTAATTTCTCCGAGGCCGCGCAACTCCCTTTGGTCCCAGAGAAGTCAAAGATCATTGTCAGTCTTGAATCTGGTGATGAAATAGAAGACCGGATTTGACAGCGTCTAGGTCTGGTGGGACGCTAGGCAACAATTGTCATTTCGCAGAAGATACGCCCCTAATTGCCGAGAAACTGGTTAGCGACGCCATAGGGCAATGACCAAGTGTTTCTCTGGGGAGTATCTCGCTTTCATCCCACCTTTTCGGGTGGTTTGTGACATAGTGCGAATCAGCAGAACTTATATAAAGGTCTGGCTGAAAGAATCGGATTTCAACGCGAACGCGCCGTTATCTCACTTTGGTACCATGTTCTTCCACTTCAAGTTGGGCTTCATCTCTCTACTCGCTTGCATTTCGGTCGCGTTCTCCGCGCCGAATCAAGCACTACAAGGGCGTGCGGTAAACCCCCCTTCAGAGTTTTCCATGTACGACCATTCTATATCTCTTTCTGGCACTTTTCTTGACGGAATTTACAGTACGAGCTTTGGTGTCAATGGTTCCGGGTGCCCTGCCGGCTCGACAATCTATTCCTTGAGTGGTATGTCGTGTCTGACAGGGAATTGATCGAATTTTGATTGGTTTTCAGCGGATAAGAAGACCTTCACTGTCGTCTTCAGTCAGCTTTACGCTGAAGCTGGTCCCGGTATCTCTGCCAGCTCCAACCGGAGGAGCTGTGCCCTGTCCTTGGGATTGAAGTGAGAAGATTTCGTGTCCATTCTCTTTCCAGCCTCATCGCCCTGCTGTTTAGAATTCCTCCAGGTTTCACCTTGGGCATTCTTGATGTTGGATACGTACGTTTTCCGTCGTTTTTGGCAGAAAACTCGCTGATCGCAACCTTCCTCAGCGCGGTTGGTACCAACTAGACTCGAAAGTCTCTGCCAGTCAGCAAACAATCTATTACTGTAAGTGGAATCGCATGATGACTATAGTGAGAGATGCTCACTGCAGCTGTAAATTCCACAGTCCAATCAGAGCTTGTACAAGGTACAAATTTTCCCCTCTCTCGTATTAAGCCATTTGGATGACTTACTTTCGACCTCATAGCTATGACTCGATCAACATTAATTGGACCGGTAGCAGGGGCGTCGTATACCTACAAGGACACATTCGATTTGGTGTCGACAGTAGTGGCACCGTGTGGGAGTAGCACGCTCCTCAACATAATTTCCGATGTCCGGGTCAATAATGGAAACAACACTAAAGGCTATGGCTACCTTGCAACAGATTTTGTGGGTAGTTTTGCTTAGCTTGACTAGCCGTCACTAATTTTGTTTATCTTACAGGTCAACACAACTTTCACTCAGGTGCGGCCACTCCTCTTTCAACAATACTCTGACATTGAACCTCCTTCTCTAGACCTTCAACTTCCAATGGCAGACTTGCAAGTAAACTACGTAGTAGAGGATTTTTCAATCGTTCAAAGAAATAAAATTCCCCTCGTTCCCCAAGTTTATGGGTATGACTGGCTGTGGTGACAGCCTGTGGGTAATGCGCTTCACTGAGAGCTCACGAGGACAGTGACCTCCGGATCTTCCTCTGTGTAAGGTGCGAATATATGAGATGGGGTTGTGCGTTGATGGCGCGGCAGCGACGCCGGGGTTCTTCAAACTAGTTAACGTGTAAATTAACCTTACCTTCCGCGTCTTTGAGGAACAATTGAGCTCATAATTAGAGAAGTTGCCTTCCCGCAGTCAACCTTCTTTTCGGAGTCGCTCTTGACCTGGACCTGACCTATAAAAATGACGTTGAGAACAACCGTAAAGGTGGGTCACTTTCAGCGTTTTCGAACATCGTCCTAAATGGAGTGTCCCACGAGAATCTGACAATCAAGAGCGAAAAGGGCCCCGAACATTGGCTCAAAGAAGGTACGATAATGTTTCTCCGAACTCTAGAATGGCATCACGCGGTGACGCACGCACTTATGCGCGGAGCCAATGCGGGGCGGAGGCGCAAAGTGGCATTGCCCAAGGGTATTTAGCGCAGATAGGATGAACGAGACATATCCTCAGACAATCCTCGTCTACCATTACTCCTACACTTCCAACAACGATGATCTTCTCAACTCTCTCTCTTCTCACATTGGTGTCTGCTGCCTTCGCTGCACCGGCTCCAGCTGCCACCGAGGAATACGTCGCACCACCGACGGGATTCAACATGTCAGCCCCACTGTTGAATTTTGAAATCTTATCCCGTGCTGAATACCTTTTCGCAGTACAAGTGTCGGTGTCATCGGCACTGGGTGTCCTCCAGGCACTTCTTATGCTCTGGTTAGCGGTAGGTCGCTTGGAAATGTATTTTCAGCCCCTGCCTGACTCCCCTGGTAGACGACAACTCGGCATTAACGGCCGTGTTCAGCCAGTTCTACGCCTTCGCTGGACCCGGAGTCGCTATCAGCGATGGCCGGAAAGCTTGCCGACTGACTCTTGGAGTAAAGTAATTGCCTATCTTCGTTCCTGACGCGCTCATTCCTCTGACGAACACCACAACTTCATTTCAGAGTGCCCCAAGGCTTTTCATTCTCTGTGAATACTCTGGAGCATGTAAGCTGAACTCACTCTTCCGTGGAGAGATCTCTGCTAATACGCCTCGTAGGCTGGCTTCTACCAGTTGGACCAAGGAGTCGCCGGTTCTCAAGGCTCATACTACTACTGTAAGTCGGCATCGGTATGTGTGGAACTTTACTGATCGATAAATCCACAGTCCAAGGAGAAATAAATGAAGGTACGGTCATTTTAATACTCTGTGGAGCCGGATCTGACGATACCACCACATATAGCGACTGCTCGCAAAACATACGAGGGGCCTGTGCTAGGCAAAGACTATACCAACAAGGTCGACTTCGACAGCGCAGTGTACTCTCCTTGTGGCAAGGACACTGTTTTGAACTTTGGCAGCGACGTTCGAGTTAACAATGCTAACAACAAGAACGGTTTCGGGGCCATTGGTACGGATTCGATTCAGTTTAGACAGGTGAGCTTGGGCTCGGTACCCTCAGATAATGACTCAGCTAATACGCCTCTAGACTCTCCACTTGAGCTGGAAGGCCTGCTAATTTTTAATTGTACTTTTTCTCTTTCTGGGGCGTCTGTAGATATAATATTTATGACTTACCATTCTGTATCGAAACAAAAAATAAACGGGACTCAACTCAAAACGGGCAGACAATGGGGCTGGGAAAGGACCGTTATCTTGCGATCTTACATGGAAGAGGAAGAGAAGAGCGACCGGCGCCCTTTCAAGCACAAGATTTTAGCAGTGCCATGATCGGATCGACACCGGCTTCTATAAATGGTGATAATGCGGCCATTCAAGGCCATGTGGACTCGGAAGTGCTCTTCCCCATTTTACAACTTGACGGGATATTGACCTTGTCATGCAGCCAGGACCGAGCGTAGTAAAAGATATAACTGAATGCGCGAATTTTTGCCGCAATACTCACCGTCCTGCAGGTATCAATGCTGCTCAGGGAACTTCCCCAAGCCGGGATTTTTAGCCCCTATGCATTCCCCTCCCAAGTTCAGCACTGCGGAGCGCGTCCAGTACAAGGATTGCACCCACCGAGAGCCTTTTTTCTATCCAAGGGAATAAGCCTTACCTGTCTAACCCATATAAGCTCATATCGTCCTATCTAGACTCGGATATCGTAAGATGCTCGAGGATTGCACCCGCGAGGCGCCCTTTCCCCGATATGTATCAAGATGCCACGATCATTCACCGCCGATCGTAGGTACCGTTCGGTAGGACTCCTTCCGCGTATGGCGGTCTTCCCAAAATTTGGCGGAATCAAAGACATTGGACTGTTCGTGTCATTTGCCCCGCAAATTGCATTGGGCGGTCAAAGATTCTCCGACCTTGCGCATGACGCCTTGTCGTTGGGCGAGTTCTGGACTTACCGATGGTGATTGGCAATTGTTAGGAGTTGTCTGTCCGCGCCGCCCTATCGTCCCAAAGAAGAGATCTTGACGCGTCTGGTGACCGTTCTTCGTGGTTTCTTAATGTAATTTACAGTAAATTATAGTTACAAATATATTTGCCAATTTCTCCGCGAGCGTATAAAAGACGTTGAGCGCAGTGGGCTGAGTACTCAACGGACCTCACGAAGATGTTCAAATCGATCGTTTCACTCCTCGTTCTCGCCTCTGTCGCTTTCGCTGCACCTGGCGCCAGCCTTGAGCAGCGCGCTGAGATTCCTGCACCTCCACCTCCAGGTTTCAACATGTGGGTCACCTTTTGCGCGCCATTTACAGGCCCTAACGCTTAAAACATCACGTCTAGTACGAGTCTTGGTGTTCTCGGCACCGGATGTCCCCCAGGGACCACCTACTACGCGCTCAATGGTTTGGCTTGTCAGATATGTGTCTCAATGTTGCGTCTGACGCCACTCTCTTAGCCGATAAAACTGCTGTGACTGTGACGTTCAGCGAGTTTTTCGCTGAGGCCGGACCAGGCATTTCTGCCAGCAAGAACAGAAAGGCATGCCAGTTGACCTTGGGTGTCAAAGTCCCTGCTGGGTTCACTTTTGGCCTTGCCACTGTGGATTATGTGAGTAGCACTTGCATCTTTCCGTTTCCTTAACATCGTCTTATTTCTTGTCTATAGCGTGGCTACTACCAGCTTGATAGCAAGGTTACTGCTTCGCAGCAATCGATCTACTACTTCCAAGGGCAAATTGTTCAGGCTACCGCGCGTTCTACGCTCACTGGCCCTGTGTCTGGCAAGGACTACACTTACCGCGACGCATTCGACCTTGTCTCCACCGTGACATCGCCATGCGGCTCTGACACGGTCTTGAACATCAACAGTGACCTCCGTGTGAGCAACTCAGGTAATACCAAGGGCTCAGGCTATCTTGCTACTGACTCGGTGAGTCTCGAACGCATCTCTTGCACTGAACATTCTTGCTCAATTCCTTTCCTCTTGTTGACTAGATTGATACTGCCCTTGCAACGGTAAGTACATTTTTATGAGATGAAAGGACGGCCTCTGACTCGTCTCATCAGACCTTCAACTTCCAATGGCAGACTTGCAAGAAGTAGTTTCGGGTCACGCTTTATATTTTCTAAACACGAATATCAGTATTTTCACGACTGGCAGGGACTCGGGTTGTTGCGGTCTTTTTGTATCTTTACCTACGCTCTCCAATACTGGGGTTTTCAAAGAATCAAAAATATTTTACGAAGTCAAACAATTTCAATCTCGTTCGAACCTGCTCCGTATATGTAGCCTCCAGCTGAGTGACTTGAACGGTTGAACCTCTGGAATCGGGCCATAAGCGGACCGCATCGGGCTTGACAAGCAACGACAAATACAACTTATGATGGCGCTGATTTCACGCTTGAAGCTTGAACCTCTTCCTCTTCCTTGATCATGACCGTGACCTCTTTTCGTCAATATATCACCACTCTGTCGTGAAGACAGCTCGTCCCTATATCTGGGAGATTTTATTCCTAGGCTGCTCTGCTGCATGTGTGTTGGGATCAAATCATTTCGACTTTCCTCGACTCTCGCATTCTAGCTTTGCCTAGCCTTCAGTGTGGCATGGTTCTTTCTAACCGGGGTGTAGGCCAAAAGATGGGAAAATTAGAAGCTCTATATCTCGAAATCCGTCCATCCATTCTCCGAAGGAAAGGATCAGGAGGTGTAACGACACGGCGGCGAATCTGGGATTAAACGCAGGAATCTGCTCGAAACACACCATCTGGGAGTTGAACGGAGACAGTCCAATGGCCAATCTAGCGGAATAGGCGCTTAATCACCTCCCAATTGTTCAGCTGTTGATTTCCTATGCACGTTTCTCATCCCAAGGCGTTGGCTATCTCCCGTGGACTCACCTCCTTGCATTTCCCAGCGCCAGTCAAGCGAAAACGAGACTTTCCTCCCTGCCGCATGGCCGACATCCACTGCATATGATGCCAGAATTTGATGTTCGCGAGTATTATCCGTGAAGAATTTTTGCCCATGGCCCATCTATCGCCCTCCCTGCAGCTTCAGCACCGAAAGGATCAGCCGAGTGTACCGATAGCCCCTGACGAATTCCGACGGCAAGTTAAGCATTCGCCCTTCACTCTATCACACATGTTCTTAGGTGTTCTCTCCCCAAGTCTTAATTATATTGTGTTCTCAGCTTCTGAAGTTCGCAGGCACCGCGAAGATCATCAAGAAGGCACCCAGAGACTCCATGCGTTCAATTTAGAGGGTGATCACACGTCATCGTACCTGACAGCATTTCTTCCGCATTAGGATTTCCAATGATTTGGCGCAACGACCAAGAGCCCATTTGTTCAAACCACCTGAGCAAATTACTCCCTCTCGCGAGGTGGTTATCTCCCATACGGCCCTCTTCTTTCACTGCACCGAAAATCGCATCCTCGCCAAGATCGTCTCGTGAGTATGCAATTATTCCGAGCAATGAATGAGTGATCAATGAGCTATGCTCGCTGAAGGCCGATGAGGTATAAAAGGGTGGACGTTTGACTGAAGAGAGCATCGATTAACAAGCCAAGTTATCATGTTCAAGTCAATTGCATGCCTCTTTACTCTCGCTGTCGCTGCCATCGCCGCCCCAGCTCTTCAGGTGGAGATTCCTTCACCTCCTCCTCCAGGTTTCAATATGTGAGGATTGCATCTGATATCCGACGGCGACCCTACTCATATACCCATCTTCAGCACGAGTCTTGGCGTTCTTGGAACGGGGTGCCCACCAGGTTCGACCTACTACGTTCTCAACGGTAGGTCTCAGGCCAGTTATACTGAATTAGCCTAGTACTCATGCCCGTACGAACAGCCGACAAGACTGCGGTCACCGTCACATTCAGCGAATTCTACGCTGAGGCGGGCCCAGGCATTCCGATTAGAAACAACAGGAAGGCTTGCCAATTGACCTTCGGTGTCAAGGTTCCTGCCGGCTTCACTTTCGGCGTAGCGAGCGTCGACTACCGCGGATACTACCAGCTTGATAATAAGGTCTCCGCATCCCAGCAGTCTCTGTACTACTGTACGTTACTTTCCGGTTTGACGTTCAGCTTCTGAGCTCACCCTCAACGCAGTCCAAGGACAGCTCCTCCAAGCTACTTCCCGATCCGAGCTCGCCGGTCCAGTTGACGGCAAAGACTACACGTACCGAGACAACTTTGACCTTGTCTCGACCGTCATGTCTCCTTGCGGCGTTGATACTGTTTTGAACATCAACAGCGACGTCCGAGTCAGCAACTCCAACAACTCTCGGGGCTCCGGATATATAGCCACTGACTCCGTACGGATTCCTGGTTCTCTGAATCAACGTGCACATTCTGACCTCCTACTTATTTTAACAGATCGATACATCATTGGCCACGACCTTCAACTTCCAATGGCAGACCTGCAAGCAGTAAACGTCATGTATTAGCTCATTCAATATGTAGCCCGTAAATCAAAGACAAATATCCATTCTTTTTCCAATTGCGTGTGGAGGAGCTCGAGCCCCAGAGTCTCAAAAACAGCAATGACAAAGCGATATCTTCGATATTTTTACTCCTCATTACAGTCTTATTTGCTTCAATGGGCTCTTCCTTTGTTATAGCACAAGCTGCAAGCCTTGAATTTGGTTTCATTCAACTAGTTCAACTTCCAAAGACATAATCTCTCCGATAAGATCCTTGATGGGCTCCCTTTGATTTGCCACGTGTAATTGTTTGGATGAAAAGGTGCTGTCAAGCATCCGTGGGTTTTGGGTTCAAGGCAAGACTGGAGTCTCGACGCCTCTCATGATCAACACTGCTTCTGATGTCTGGTCGCTCTATCTCCTCGATTCCAACGGCCAGGTAACGGCGCAACAAACAGACTAATACGACTCATAGACCGATTCTTCTTTATGTTCTATGATTTATCCTCCGAAGGAGCTACCCTGCGAAAAAACTTGAGGAGTATGCCAACTTGAACGGATTTCAACTTCTGGAGGGTGATATGACTTATCGGCCTTCCCAGGTCTTGACTTTTTGTCGTTCTTTGGCTCGATCTCGGAAGATGCGGCGAACGGGCTGGCCGTTTCCTGATCTCACTTCCCCCAGGTACTGCCATTCACCGACCTTCGCCCTAATTCTTGGAGAACAAGAAGCTGACCACGAGGCGGAAAGGTGCCTTTGAGCACCGTTAATGCCGCCATGAGAACTCTAAAACAATAGAAGGAGAACCCCGGACGAATGACCCTATGATAATAGTGTTGGGCGGCAAGGCGGAATTCAAACGTTCGGGTTGGGCCAGGCTCCTTCTCAAGACCTAGGTGGGAACACCATTCGCTATTCAAACATTCTATCAACGGGCGATAAAGGCACCTTCATAGCTCTAGTGACCATGGTGAGCTCAAACACAATGACGCGTCGAGCGAGCTTTTTCCGCGACTTTTATATGGCGCGCTCTATCGCCAAGGAAAACACCGCCAGCGCGAAGCCAGGGGTTGACCGCACCAAGTCAAGTTGGGCCTTCTCCGTGATTCACGTACGCCCTTTGTTGAAATAAACATTGGCCTTTCACAATATCACATCTACGATTTTGTGTTCGAAATTAACAAGGCTTATTCTGAACTTCTATGGGAGTTCGCAGTCAGAACGGTAATCAACGCATTCGAATTCGTCGGAAAATCTCCATCTGCCAATTCATTCTGGCGTTGACAAGAAGCCATCTGGGCTCGGAAAGACTCCAAGGATATGGCGGGCCCGAAGACTTCGATCTCACCCCTGCCAGTCCCTACCCTTCCCTACCTCAGGGCTGCTCGAGAGAAACTCTTCCCGATTTGTGAAGCTTCTTTCGGTGCACCAGACGCAAATTCCTGGCAACCATTTCTCACCTCTACTTTCACCCTTTCGGCAAGGTCAATGCGCGAGCAGTACCCATGACGGTCTAGTGACCTGAAGTTTATTCGTCCAAAACTTGCTTATGAACTTGTCTTGACGGATCTGAAATGGGAATGGGTGGCTCAGAAACGTATAAAAGGGGACACGAATTGGCAAGAGGACCTCAGCACCAGCAACCCAGCTAAGCTACAATGTTCAAGTCACTTGCCTGCCTCTTCGCTCTTGCCACTGCAGCCATCGCGGCTCCTGCTCTCCAAGTTGAGGTCCCTGCTCCGCCTCCCCCAGGGTTCAACATGTACGAGTGCAACCATACTCAACAGTGTTCATCCCAGCTAATGGTCTTCACTTAGCACGAGTCTCGGTGTCCTCGGAACTGGATGCCCTCCAGGGTCGACATACTACGTCCTCAATGGTACAGTCACTTTCCCCCTGATTGCTCTTGCCGTTCCTCAAGTTTCCGTCAACAGCCGATAAGACTGCCGTTACCGTAACCTTCAGCGAGTTCTACGCTGAGGCAGGCCCTGGCATCCCCATCCGAAACAACAGGAAGGCGTGCCAGTTGACCTTTGGCGTCTCCGTCCCTCCTGGGTTCACTTTCGGCATTGCAAGTGTCGACTACCGTGGATACTACCAACTCGATAGCAAGGTCACGGCTCAGCAGCAGTCTTACTATTACTGTAGGTGACGAAAATCTCTTGCATGGAATCGCACAACTTATATCTTCACAGTCCAAGGACAGCTCGTCCAGGCAACCTCCAGCTCTTTGCTCAACGGACCTGTTGATGGAGCCGACTACACTTACAGAGACTCCTTCGATCTTGTCTCGACTGTGACTTCACCATGCGGTCAGAGCACTGTCTTGAACGTTAACAGCGACGTCCGGGTAAGCAATTCCGGTAACAGCAAGGGCTCCGGATACCTCGCGACGGATTCTGTAAGTGCTTGATCTCAAATGCGCATCATCATTCCCACTGACGGTTTCCCACTTAGATTGACACTTCCCTGTCGACGACCTTCAACTTCCAATGGCAGACTTGCAAGTCGTGATCGTGTTACATTTTTGTCTAAGGAAAGCACTATGTATTAGTACAGATACCCTCCTGTATTTCACGAACGACTCATGAATCTCATTTTCTTCTCTCTTCTTATTGAATCGTCTGGTTCTTCAAATCTCAACGGGTGAATAGTTGATATTTTCATTCCCTTCGAATTCTAACGACCAAATCACGATCGGTCGTCTCTACAATTTTGCCAACCCAGCAAGTAGCAACAGCACCATCAAGGACAAGGATTTACACGAGCAGTTTCGGCCGAAAGGTGACGCAAATGAGTCATCTCGTTCTTTCCTACCTTCCTTGACCAAAGTTAGCCATGAGGTATAGGCTGAACGAGTTTGTACGGCCGAAATAGACATGTATCTTCCATCAAAGGGGGCCCTAACCGAAGGCAAGGAAGGAAGATTTAGAAATAGATGGGCCAGCCGTAGTAGGAAGAGGGTATGCTTGATTAGCAACATATAGTGATTTGGCGAAGAAGGGATTGAGAAAAAGGCTGAAAAAGGTGATCGAAGCAGACTGCGCAACGGTCGCCTGACAAGCCCTACTCCCTTCGGGCTCACGGTGGGGACCAGTGCCAGCGTCTCGAGTTTTGACTTCGAAATGATGTCACGGTATATTACACTCATTCAGGCCCGGATTTCCCTCTATCCTCCATCTTTTCGTGCACGTGCCAACTTTGTGTCCTCGACTCCGTGTCTTGGGCCCGGTACGCTCTCTAGGTTCTATTTCCAGAAGTTTGTTCGCCGCTCTCGTCGGAATACAATCAACATTGTTCAATCAGTATATGTCCCGAAATTGAACTGTACATCGCCTTTATGATTCCGAGGGAAGTTAGAAGAGTCAGCGGACCTGACATGCATCTCACTGTATACTGCGAACACCAAATCCGAGCTCCTGGTGCATCTTCTTGGAATACAACATCGCTTAGGCTGGTTGTATCATGGGTAACTACCCCAATTGTGAGGCCGTCATATTATTTTTACTCATCTACTTACCCCCTCTTAGCAGACTTCTTTTCGCGACGGGTTGGTGAACTGACATCGCCTCGAGCAACGCGGCGCGAGTTTTATCCGTAAAGCTCTGTTGGTGGCAGCGAGCGTCAGCGCTTTATCGCCAACTTGGGATATGCCGAGAGTGGCACAGTTTGCGGCCGTGTTCACTAGCCTTTTGACTTTGAGCATACTAGTAGGTGCATTCAAAGCTGCAAAGTGTCTGTCACGTCATTTGCAGGAATGCAGTACATAGCACCGGGACTAGTCTCAAAGCTAAGTTGGCTTGCATAGGCCCGAGTCTTCGAGTCGAAGGTTATACGGCAATCATCATCAATTGAATCACTGATGTGTCCATGAATCGACCAATGGCTTCCATCTTTAGAGTTCTACCCATCAACTCGCGCAAGTCCAGGTCTTCGATGCTCGCTCCACACTTGCTGTTGTAGTTCACGTTTCGAGGGCAATTTTTCCGTTTTTATTCAACTTCTCTCGGTGCACCAAGCCGACCGTAATCGAAAGATGGCAATACCAACTACCTCGTGCGCGATCTGAATGAGGCGAAATATCCGAAGACCACAGCAAGGTTGTCCGGTGACCTCTACAGACAATCATTGTTGCTCATTTTCTCGCCGTTTTATTTGCTAATTTGGTCCTCAGGAAAGGTATAAAAAGGGCTATGAAAGCGGCAGAGACAGTATTGCTCAACCTCAAGCAATATGCTCAAGTCGATTACCGCTCTCTTCGCCTTCACCTCCGTTGCTCTTGCCGCTGTTCTCCCAGTGGGCGAGATCCCGGCGCCCCCACCTCCAGGCTTCAACATGCAAGTGCTGTCATGTCTCTGCCCTTCTTCATCGTTGACTTATTGTCACATTTAGCACAAGCCTTGGTGTCCTAGGCACGGGATGCCCTGCCGGAACCACTTATTATGTCTTGAACCGTAGGACCCCATCGTTTTATGAGGGCGCAACAAGTCGGACTCACATCATCTCCAGCCGACAGGACTGCGGTCACTGTTACTTTCAGCCAGTTCTTCGCCGAAGCTGGACCTGGCATCCCGATTAGCTCGAACCGGAAGGCCTGCCAGTTGACTTTGGGCGTAGAGGTTCCCCCTGGGTTCTCCTTCGGCATTGCTAGCGTTGACTACGTATGTGTTCTCTGCTCAGTCAGTACCTCAACTGCCTCACAAAACATAATTTTCAGCGAGGATTCTATCAACTCGATTCCAAGGTCACAGCTGCACAAGGATCTCTCTATTACTGTAAGGCTGCGCGCATCACCCCCTCTTCGCAGCTTACCCGGTTTTTTGCATAGTCCAAGGTCAAACTATACAGGCACCCTCACGGTCTGAGCTTGTCGGGCCCGTCCCCGGTGCAGATTATACTTATCGAGACACGTTCGAGCTCGTCTCGACCGTGCAGTCGCCTTGCGGTATCTCCACTGTGCTGAACATCAACAGCAATCTCCAAGTTAGCAACGCTAATAACAGGCAAGGCTCCGGTTACCTTGCGACTGATTCGGTAAATGACCTTCCACTTCCTCTGAGAGACCGATTGCTGATGATTGAACGAACGGCCATAGATTGATGCTGCACTTGCAACGGTGAGAAGGTCCTCAATTATGTATCGGTCTGAGGCTGATCTATTTCCCTAGACCTTCAACTTCCAGTGGCAGACTTGCAAGCCAACAAAGCCGTGAATGAAGTAGTAATAATAGCGGACTGTTGACCGATATTGTGTAACGATTTGGAAAGACGGCGAATGAATCAATTTCTCTCTCTCACTACCTCAATGTCTCTGCCTTGCTGGACAACTGAAAATTTGAAATTGCGCAATTTTTCGAACTTAACGGTTTCGTTGAGCCTTGGGCGTGGTAAAACATGACAAACCCTTGTTACGATCACGCTGCGCTGCGATCGTCTCTCTCTTGTGATCATCACTCTCTCCGCCCTCCTTGATCTCAACCCTCCATAAATGCACAAGGAACCTCATTAGAAAGCAAATTATGACCCTTGTGGACTGTAGAAACGGAGAGCCATCGGTATGGCTCGTGTCCCAGGCTGTTAGAGAGAAGTAGTCATCCTTTCTGCTGGGAACAAGGGTAGTAACAGAAATATGGTGCACCTAGCACATATTCGGCGGCTTTGGGCTCATCGCACGGGGATGAACGAAATGCGGGTGCATCGAGGAGATTGTACGCTGCCCGTGTCCTTCGCACGGTTCTTACCCCCTTGTTTGACAGGATATTCCAACCAGTTGTCCAGACTCTAGCTACACGGAGATAGACGCACTGCACGCATTCTCCGTTGCGGAAGAATAGGAAGAAGCTCGCTTATTTCGATTCTCTTCCCGTGAAATTTGGCCTTGAGGCCTCTTTTGTCTCGCCTGCTGAGGTGCAAAAGCTGGCCGATTGCGAGACCGAGAATGCTCCGTTGACTGGGCAGGTACCAAAGGGTACCAATCGCTCAACGGACGAGAACGTGGTCGCGAAATTTCTTAATGTCCGCTTTCCCCCCACATCTTTGGCCACCGCGCCGACTTCGTCGCGACTTGAAACTGGCGAGAAGGCCGCCGATTTACCTTGGAGAAGCTTCTGAGCGCTGTCCCGACTCCTGGATTTTGGTAATTCTTTACTTCTCTCGCATCTGCAGGTTCCTGTGCGGATACGAAAATCCAGATTATCATCGCTTGTTCTTGAAGGCCATATGCATTTGTGAAAGGTACGCACGATCCACATGGCTTGTCCCTAATAATTCTTAATGAAAGTTACACTTCATTTTAGGTCGTTTTAAGAAGAGGAAGTATCTTCTAGAGTTTTCGTGCCTTAGGGCCAGATAAATGGATGCTCCTAAAGACAGGCTTATTTTGGAATGACAATGGTCACGAATGGAAAGTCCATCAGACAGTCTCTATCGGCCATTTGCACCCGTTCCTGTTTGCTATTTGGTAATCCCTCACTCAGAGGACTATTGTCGAATCTCAAGTGGAACACCGTTTCATTTTCTCTCAGAGGTTGGTGTTCTGCACCTTCCTCGCTCAGATCGGGGACAAGGGATGGGGTGCACCGTTCTAGACGCAATGCCGGACATCTCTGTGAAATTCCTTCGTAGGCTTTTAGTGGGACTGCTTGTTATGGAACTTGACCAGGATTCTGATTCGCGTCATAGGACTCTTGTGCTCACACTGCGCGACATCGTGTCGAGCTAGAACGATCCCATGAACAGCATTATCAGGACCCCCGACGACCACCTATAAGGCCTCTTTCAAAATCGGCCCATTTTGCCGGTTTTTATCCTGACCAATTTCGGCGATTCCTATCCAAATTTTGGCCCCAGGCCTCCCCGAGACCCCATTTTTATCCAAATTTTCTGAAGAGGCCTCAAAATTTCGGTTCCGCTGCGCGGGACGACTTTTCACTGGTTTTCACGAAGCAATAGACAAAGCAAAGACATTCTGGGGGCATAAAAGCAATATTCTTGGTCCCTCCTCCTTGGTCGTCACCAACAGCCTTCCCTTGCCCATATATTACTCGCAATAGCCTGAGTTTTCAGCAGCGGAAACATTCTTGGATCCTCTTGGGCCACAAGTGCGGTGTTGCAAGGAATACAAATGAAAGAGACAGGCTGATTCTACAAACTGGGTTAGGAAAGGGCGAAGGGCTTGTCACTCTCACTCTACAAGGTGAGAGGAAGTCGATATTTTGACCTTACCGAGCCCCACTTGAACGCAGGGAACCGGCATTTGTGTTTCTGCTCCTTTTCTGTCCGACTTTCTCCCATAAAGGGTGACCAAACACTATGTAAACATTTTCAGAGACAAAATGGGGGCCCTTGCCGCCAAAAACTTGGGGGCAATCCGGTATCCGGCCAGTTTTTATCCAATTTTTGAAAAAGGCCTCTCACAGAATCTCGATTTTTATCCGAACTTTGAGCCAGGCCTCGCGTAAAATCTGGCGATTTTTATCCAAATTTGCGTTCGGGTTCGCCCAATTTTGGGCCGATTTTTATCCAAAACTGAAAGAGGCCCTATAGGTGGTCGTCGGGGGTCCTCTTGGCTCTGGCCAAACTGCCGTCCGCAGGGTCGGAGGTTGCGCCGACTCCCATTCCATTCACTTGCTTGTATCCCCGTAAGTTTAAGCTTCTTTGGAGCGGACCCAATTCTGATCATGATCTCGGTTGTTATCCAAGTGCATCTCAGCGGTTCCAGCCATACTTAACGACACTCTTCTTGCTATGCCGCTTCACCACCCATCCCATCTCTCGTCATGTCCGGGATTTCTGGAGTGAACCGTGCTGCTGCCGCATCTGTTCCTGGTGTCGACGAAGCGACCGTACAGGTCCTGACCGTCGGTCTTGGGCTTATTCATGTGTTGCAAGTCTACACATCCTCTATGGTGTGTATGCCCAACCTTTGTATTGACGCTTACTCAGTAGACAAAATCTGCTTTAGGTTGCAATCGCAGCATGGGACTGGGTGACTTGTTTAACTGGTGAATACACTTTTTTACCGCCAGGAATTCGTCCACTCATCATATTTAGCTGAGTGGGAGTACATTTGGAAGAAAGATTGGTCCCTTATCAAGTGCCTCTACCTTTGGACGAGGTACTACGGACTCATTTGTTTTTCCATCAACCTTTGGTTATTCAACGCTGAGTTCACTGTCGAGCAATGCAAAAGCTTGTGAGTCCTGTGTTTCGCGTGGTTCATGCCCATCTGCTGAATGTAAGCCTTCAGGCACTACCTCATTGCTGCTACATGCATGTGGACGACGTTGGGCTCAGGTCGGTCTCTTTTTTCTTTCACGTGGTCCTCGATTGAGCTTTGTCACGCAGAGGCCATTTTGGCCGTCCGGACGTACGCTTTCCTTGGTAAGGCCCGATGGCTAGGCATTCTGCTTGTCGGAATGCTTCTTGCCGAAACCGGGTTCTTGCTCTACGTTGCCATCGCCGCCGTGTACCAGATCCCACCGCCCCCATTTCCTCTTGAGAACCCCAGGGGCCCTTGCACCGCTTCCGACAAGCCTGGCTCACATGTTGTGAGCGGATTCTGGCTTGCTCCCGTGGCGTTTGACCTCATCTGCACGTTCTTAACCGTCTGGAAAGTAAGTGGTTGAGCTCTCTGCATTGCCGTTGCTATTTCTCACATGCCTTCCTATTTTTCCCTGCAGGCCCTCACATTGCAACAATCCATCGTACGCTCACCCATCATCAAGATCTTCGTCCGTGAAGGTCTCGGGTACTTCCTGGTAGGTGGCATCGCACTTCGCATGTAAAGATGTTTTTCCACGTTGACTCACGCTGCTCATCAGGCCGTCGCTGGAGTCAACGTTTTGAACGTACGTCTTGCCCCTCTACATGTCATGAGGGTTCTGAAGCTGACAACTTTACAAAGGCTGCTTTCATGTTCCAGAAGTAAGTCCCGCCTTGGCCCCCCAGTTTAAAATAGCGCTCAGCCGTCCCCAGAAACCCAAATCTTCAAAACATTAACTGTGAGTGAGCAATATGCCTAAGGCTAACGAGAAGCTCATGCCGTGCTCCATTAGGTTTCCTCGCACTCGTTTTATCCCAAGTTCTGTGCTGTCGACTGGTGTTGAACCTGAAAGGAGCTCAGGAATCGACCTCCAGACCTGGCACAAATAGCAACACGGCAAACTCGTACACTCCTGGTGCCCCGCGTTCAACAGGCGTCAGCATTCCTTTGAGAAAATACCAACAAGATTCAACGTTTGCACAGACCGATATATATGACGGTGTTAAAGTTGAAGTGAGTTTGTCTTGCCACCAATAGACCTACTCCGTACTGACGTGCTCCCTTAAGATCAACGTTGAGCACAACAACGACGATTGCAGGCAGTCGTCAGACATGAAGCACCACGCCTCAGCAGTATAGAATGCTCTAACGGGATTAGAAGCACTCGAGGCTCGGGCAAGCATAGGTCTCTCCCTGCCTTAGTATACCAAAAGATTGTTTGTTATCTTCATCCTTGGACCACCAGGCCTAACAGTAGGCATCTGGAGCTAGTATTCATGCATTTTAATATCACCCTGCTCATATCACGCATCATACATCATGTCTCAACGTATCACTTGGATGAGCGGCGGAGCTTGCGCTGAACACAATTTGGGAGGCCGGCGCTTGTTTTCCTTGGAAGCTGACGTCATGCCTTTTATTACCCAGTACATACAACCTTATCATCACCAGACGTCTACCCTGTCCTCTCAACTTCCACCTGTTAACGCTCAGCCCCTCATACAGTGAAACAGCAGCACAAAGGAAGTGAGTCAATTCCTGGGACCTCGTGCTCGATGGTCGTTCGGCTTGAATGTCCAACAAGACGTTCCTCTGGCCGCGAACTAGGAGCCCACATGCATATATTACACTGAAGAGCTTTTGGCCGTTTCGGATTCCCTCCCTCCTTGACATACTTATCGCTGATGCGCTGGATAGGCTGTTGTGAACACATAGTGTTGGCGATCGCTGGGTGGCTTTGCACCTCTGCGTTAGCTTTGGCTGTTGACGCCTCTGATACCATCGACTACCTCATACTTGAAAAGGTCGCTCCCCTCAGGCACCACGGAGAATCGACGATGAACGTGCATTCTGCTACGGTTGGCTCACAGAGCAACGAACCCTACTGGCTTGAGAGCATCCCCCACAGAGGTACCGCGGCTTACAATGGAGATAAATCATACAAGGTCTTTCGCAACGTGAAGGCACGTCTGCATTTCCAATCTACTTTGCTTCGGATCGACTTCTGATGACTACTCTAGGACTTCGGTGCCAAGGGAGATGGTACCACCGACGATACTGCAGCGATAAAGTGGGTCGATAGACTCTGTCTACCAGATATTTCGCCTCATGCGGCTCTCGATGCGCAATAGCCTGGCAATTTCTACTGGCAATCGATGTGGCAGGGGTACTTGCCCATCCTCGACGTGAGCTGGTTCCCCTGATGACATCAAGACGATTCAAACTGAACATGGCTCTATGAAGAACTACTCCCGCTCTTGTTTACTTCCCTCGCGGGTGTGTTGCTCACTCCTACCTTCGGAGCTAACCAGGCTGAATCCTGAGCCTCGCTTCGCGACAGCATTTATCTTGTTTCTTCCCCCATCGTCGCGTACTACTATACTCAGTTGATTGGTGACGCGAAAAATCCCCCTACCTTGTTGGCCTCTTCCGGATTCGAAGGAATAGCTGTCATCGGTGCGGTCGATATCTTTGTCTTCTCGTTCCTGGGCCGTCGTCATTGATATGCTCTGCCACACTCCCTCAGATGCGGACCCTTACATTGAAGGCGGTGGCGGAAGGCAGTGGTATGGAAACACGAACAATTTGTGAGTAGCAGAACTCCTGCTGAGCGCTTTTTGAACTCTATGCGATGCATCTGCAGTTTCCGATCCGTCAGAAACTTCATTATCGACCTCCGAAGGTGAAGCAAACCTAGTGTGAACCGGCGACCGGCTGTTGACGCAGGGGGCTAGAATACCAGCATACAAAACAGGAACGGGACTGCATTGGCAAGTAGCACAGGCCACTTCACTGATGAACATCGTAGTCCACATGTCAGCAGCAGCTAACACAGCACATCAAGGAATGTTCATCGAAAACGGCAGGTAACCAACTCTCTCAACTACTGACAATAACTCTCTTTCTCACCTAATCTATTTAGTGGTGGCTTCATGGGTGATCTCACTCTCAATGGCGGTGAGTCTTGCTGATGTCCTTCCCCAAAAATATTCATAGTTTCCCAAAGGAAGGTTCGGAATGTGGGTTGGCAATCAACAGTGAGCTACAAATCCGCAACTGTATCACACTCGGCAACGCTACAGCTAAATGGGCTGTGTGTATCAAAGATTTACGGTCAGGAACGTGGTTATCAACAACGCTCAAACAGGCGTCTATATCCAATGGAATTGGGGTAAGATATTGTGAATCGCCAGAATACATTTGGTGACTGAGCATCTCAGGCTGGACGTTCCAAGGAATTCTTTTGAACAATTGCAAGGTATGTATCGACTAATAGCCACTATGGAGTCCTTCATATTCGCTGTTTGACCGGCACAAAGATAGGATTTGATTTATTCACCTCGAGTAGCACCCAGGTGAGTAGGAAACTACGGTATGACACTGATGTCTAAGTATACGTTCAGGGTGTTGGTGCTGTCGCAATTATCGACGCCGAGGTCAAAGACACTCCTACGTTCCTTCGAATGTCACAATCAAGCGAAACGCCTCCTCTTACTGGATCGCTGGCCCTCGACAATATTCGCTTGACGAACGTCCCTGTTGCAGTCTCAACAGCATCTGGACGAACGCTACTATATGGCGGAACGATGCGAATTGAGTCCTGGGCTCATGGTATGGTATATACAGGAGCTGATCCGGATGGGCAGCTCATCAGAGGCTCTATTCATCCTACTCACAAGCCAGCATCACTATTGACGCCCGATGGCAAGGTTTTCGGCAAGATGCACCCGCAATACGAGAACCTACGAGTGGCAGATATCATCAGCATTAAAGCGTGCGGGGCGTTGGGAGATGGAAGAACAGACGACACAGTTGCCATCCAGAAAGCACTAAACGAGGCGAGTCTCCAAGTATTCGGATGCTCTGACTTCCCTACTGATTTCTTGGTGGTGAGTGCAGTACGTTGGCAAGAAAGTCATATTTTTCGATGCAGGGACATATGTGGTGAGGAAAACTGTTACCGTTCCAGCTGGATCTCGAATTGTCGGGGAAGCCTGGTCCGTGATCGCAGGGGAGGGTGCGGCATTTCAAGACATGAGAAATCCTCGCGTCGTCGTTCGTGTCGGTACGCGGGGCTCTCAAGGCGTGGTTGAGATCAGTGACATGCTTTTCGCTACTATTGGCCCTGGTGAGTAGATTGGGTGCCCACTATTTGTGTTCCAAGGCTGAATGCGTTATTCAGCGGCTGGAGCGATTGTGGTCGAATGGAACGTCAAGGAACCCGTAGACCAGCAGGGAGGTGCTGGTATGTGGGATACTCACATCAGGTGAGCCCAGCAACCTCGAGAGCCTCTGCCAAGTCCTCATGACAATCTACAGACTCGGGGGAGGTCGGGAACTCCTTATGGATCCGGGAGATCGTGACCGTGACTGACCTTGAGAATGATTAGCTGCGGGGACTCAACTTCAATACCCGCAATGCCCACCTTGGCTGCACGACTATTCAAAATGCATGGCCGCATTTCTGGCTCTTCATTTGACAGAACAATCGACTGCGTATCTAGAGGTGAAGAACTATTACTGACCATCGTATCGAATACCGTTCATCTGACGAGCGCAGGGATCATGGATTTGGCTCGCTGACCACGACCTGGATGGAAGCGGAGAAGCTCAAATCAGCATCTATGCAGGAAGGGGAATTCTTTCGGAGTCTAATGGCCCCGTTTGGATGGTTGGAACAGGTGAGATAGTTTCAATGGACTGAAAGATCCGAGAGCTGATTGTGAAATGCAGCTTGTGAGCATTTCTTGCCACACGAAACGCAACAATCCTGACACCCGATATCAGCAGAACATTTTGTGCTGTATCAGTATCGCTTGGTGAATGCAAAGAACCACTATATGGGATTGATACAGACGGAGTCGGTACGTGGTGGAGTCCCGAGCGTGTCATTGAAAAGTGAAGATGACCCGGCGATCTATAGCCTTATTTCCAACCTTCTCCACCAGCACCCAATCCGTTCGTGCTGAACAAAGAGTTCAAAGATCCGGAGTTTCCAGCGGATGTGACCTCCTCGTGGGGACTCTCAGTCGAGAATTCGAAAGACATCATCGTGTTCGGTAAGTGCTTACCTTTTGAATCGGAAACACGGCTGATGTGAAGATAAGGAGCTGGGCTGTATAGCTTCTTTGACAGTTACACCCAGCAGTGCATTGCAGGACGAAACTGCCAAACGAAGATTCTGGATGTGGACACCAAATCGACGATATCTGTGTTCAGTTTATCCACGGTCGCATCGACGTTCCAAGTAAGCTTGGACGGAAACGGGATCGTCGATCAAGCAAGAAACTTGAATGGGTTTGCGTCGACAGTTACACTCTGGAGAGGTGGCTGCGAACTCGTTTGAACTTGGTCCTGTGTAATTAGTTGTATGGTATAGGTTTATGCACGTGAATTTGAAGATGACAGAGGCATCACAGAACGCGTCGCGCGTTGTTTGTCATTATTGTCGCGTCTTCGTTGAGGTCCAGTCAAAAACTCGCGCAACGTCTCCTCGACGACACCTGGCAACCACGATGCGTACATACGGCTCTCGTTCTCGCACCATCGCCCCCGCCTCCCCGAGCACCTCAGACCGTGATCAGCCAGCCGACACCTCCAGCTCTTGGAAACGACCGCTGGAAGAAACAGAGTCCAATGCTAGGCCCACCAAGCGCACCAAGACGACATGCCAGACACGCCAGAAATACAGATCTTCCGACAAGTTGAAGCAAAAGTCACTCACACAGCTCCACTTCTGCGTCGATCGGTCGGTTCTCCGAAGATGCCCACTTTGCGACCTGTGTTATACCAAAGGCGCCAAGGACGATCTGGCATTGCACAAAGCACATTGCAATCGCGTTCAAAAGGGTATGGAATGGAGCAAGGAAGAAGATAGAGAAGGCTACGGAACTACCATAACAGAGGTGAAGAGTAGGGTTAGATTGAGCAACGGGAGAACCGGAAGGATTATTTGCTTCCCAGCGGACATCGGTGGCAAGATAGGATCTAAGGTGAGGACATACACACGGCAGCCATCATTTCAGTACATGGACTGATATCGTCCTGTAGCTATCAACATTACTCCAAACTGTGAACCTCTGTCTATCCTCGCCAGCATTGTCCAAACCTGCAGTGCAAGCGTCCAAAGTATATCTATTCCTCCTTCCACAAGAACCGCCATCAAAATCCGAGCGGATTGTTGGATGTATTATTGCGCAGCGGATCGACACCGCTATGGATGTGATTCCTCCTTCGAGCGACCAGTCGAGTGACTCTCAGGAACGTTCGGATAGGATCGAAGTTGGAAGTGTCTTCTGCAATCCACAGCGACTCCCTACTCCTATGGGAATTTCCAGACTCTTCGTGCCCTCAACCCAACGGCGACAAGGGATTGCCCGTTTCCTTCTATCCGCAGCTGCAGAGACCTTCATTCCAGGCTGTCATTTGGACCCGCTACAAAGTCAAATTGCATTCTCCCAACCAACCGGCGATGGTAACAAGGTTATGCAGAGTTGGGGCGGCGGCCGTATACGGATCTACGAAGAAGACTGATTTCAATGCCCATCCACCGTCTGTACTCACTATGAAATCAACATGTTACTTACCGTTCTCGTTCAGATAAGGATGTTGGACTGCTCATACACTGTGTAAATGGCGGGCCGTGCAATCAGGATCATAGCAGAGGCTAGAACGACACACAACCCGATAATGAGGAAAAAGTCACGGGCTGAAAAGACGGAGAGTTTGTGAATTTGAATGCTTTGAGCCGCGAAATCCGAGAGCACCCACAAACAGGAATTTGGACCATTCTTGGTTCTCCGCTGCGCCGATGCAATCGTGGTGCTCTTCTGCTCTTCGTGGGGTAGGTTTCGACTATCACTGTCTGGGGCCCCACGGAGCTATAGACCCTCGGTCTCTGGCGCAGTGGAAGCGGAGGTTGACTGGTAGCGAAGCTGAGGTCGCCATTGACAGTGGATCTGCCCGTGCCGGAAGCGGACACTCGTTTGTTGCTGCTGGTGCGACTTCTTCTTGGGTCCGCAGACCGTGAATCAAGATCTTCTGTGTATAGCCCAGCATCCAATTCGACGGCTTCTTCAGGTTCCTCAGGAGGAATGATAGAGTGCTTTGCCTCCGAAACAATGGTCGTGTTCAATTCGGTGTAAGCGTCACGGTAGGTTCCAGCATCGAAGGGCCGAGAGGCCGAAAAGAGAGGGGATTCGAGGTATGTCTCCTCCTCAAAGCTGGAGATGCTGGAGGTGGGAGAATGCACAGGTGACGAAGATGTCGAGTCCACCTTGAGCGTGTTCGACATGGTGTGTGTGTGTGAATGGACTGTCGGCGGTTGCTAGAGCAGGTGTGACCCACTGCGAGGCTCGTGGACGACACGCAGTTGGTGGTACAAGACCAAAAGCAGAGCCCCTGGAATCAACCGGACCCGAGTCCGAGATGAGATCATCATAACCTTGCCTTTAATCGTCCCGCTTTTGGTAAACAGACGCCACAGAATGGGCATTGACTACAATTGTATTACAGTCTACTAGGTAAGGCAGTACTATCGGGACGCTGAAAACCAAGATAGATAAATAATGCACACAGATCTCTCATCTTATGAGCCACCGTGACAGAGAACCTCGAGGAATGGCCTCAAGTCCTTTTCATCGATCTCAACAATATTTGTGTTGAATGATGTGTGTTGAATGGGGGTATTAGTCGCCTGGCTCGCGTTTAGGAAATTCGTTGCGAAAGTGCTGCAGGGATTTAGCCAGGATAGAGCGAGGGGGAAAAGAATGACTTACTTCCGTCGAACATCGCCGAATTCCGGGGACGCCATGATACCTGCGACGACATACGTCCCTTTACTTTCATTTAAACACGCGACGATGAATGGCAGTTCACGACGCTTTGTTCGTCCTGGTGCCGCAGTTGCGGGTGCACGGTCTCGAAACGCGTCGATTAGCCATAGTGCCAGCCGTGATAGCATGCTAGGGTTTTGGAAAAGAACCAAGTCGGGCCCTTGAGTGAGAATCACGACTCGATGGTTTCGCATCGTCCGTATGTCTTGCTTGTCGATAATTGATGTACCTTGCCGGATGATAGCCCTGTGAACCGACATTGCAAGTTTTATTGCCTTACGCAGGCGGTCAATCCTATCAGCTAGTGAGCTAGCATCGACAGAATGAGAAATGACGCTGTACGCACTCGAGAAGTGAATCGTATGCAGACCAAAAGTTCTTCTTCCACCACTCGAGCTCAGACGATTCTTCAGCCGGGTCGTCGGCTCCATTTGCTTGACCCTTGGCTGCAGAATTGGCTTTTGCTGGGACTGGCTCCTTTTCGTAACCCTCAGCTTCCCAGAGCTTTCCTCCCCCGAACCATTCGCCGCCATGTCGGTGACCTTCCAGTTCAATCTCCAGACGGGCGCCGCCAGCAAAGTCCAGCAAGGAATTGATGCTTTCGACAGCATCAGCCGCAGAAAGGGGCTGGGAGTGATAACCATAACACCGCATGAAAGATGGGTAAGAGAGCTCGACGAGACCATATTCTGGCGCAACATCGTCGAGCTTCTTGACTAGAGCTTTTTTCAAATCCCTGTCCATATGGGAGTAGGGCTGTTGCGTCTGGGGTATGGAAAACCTGAAGAGTGCTCAATTCTTCTTGAACATACATCTTACGATGACCAGACTCACCCCATCTTAGCTAGCAGGCCCGTAAGTCGCTTGCGACCTTTCTCTTTCCATATCCCAAGTTTGCTGGCGACATAACTTGAGTGGTACATGGCATCGTAAAGATTCCAATGCCGAAAAAACATGAAACGAAGTTCATCTGTGGGGCGAACGCTGAGGTCGTCGGCATTGACAGAGTTGAGGGAATGGGACTCTTCCGAGTTGAAGGTAATTGGATTCAAACGCGAGACTTCGTCGTGATAGACGGTATGTTGCTGCTCGTATTTATCCCGCGATATTCGAGCAGTGACATATTGGTATGTCAGGCCAAGGATGGCGAGCCTACCAACATCTATCAGTCAGGGTCGGTGTCTAGGCAAGTGGGAATTCACCATAGCATGTCGTTATCGACGCGTTCGAGAACCGTGGCAAGGATGTATATTGTACTTGCTGCACTTTGTCCGTATGATGTTCCGGCGTAGTAGTATTTATTGAGCCTTTGCTTATACTCCTCGACTTCATCTCTTGTCACGTTGAATACCTAGAGATTCAATCTCGAGTCAGCCGATGATGAAGTCGTACACATCGCACAGAGCTCACAGGCTTTTCCAGTTTCCGTCGTTTCCGAGCTTTGCTACTCCCGTCTGTAGATCTGCGCTTCCCTGACGGTCTGCTGCCATCCTCTGCGTCTTCTTCTTCATTATCGTTCTCAGAGTCATCTTCTTCTAGCCCATCTTCGTTGTCGTCAAAGTCGTCGTCCGAGTCCTCGTCGTCCGAGTCTGGCAGGGGTTCAAACTATATGAAGGATTAGGCTTGCGGCAGAGGTTACGTGTGAGTACATACCTCTAGAGTCTCCCAAGCCTTTCTCAGCTCCGTGAGCTTCTCTGCATCGCCGTCGTCCCACAGAACCACTCGCTCCCCGTTCTCGCCTGGATAGAACATATTGGCCATACTTCGGGGTCGTGATGAATCGATAACATGAATTGAGACACCGAAGTCAAATTCTCCAAACCACGCAGGGGTAGGGAGGTCAATGAAGTTCCCCATATTGATCAGAATCAATGCGTGCAACTGGCGCGTCCACTTCAATTTCGTGTGGAGTGTCTGACTTGACGGAACCTCACCTCTGCATACGTGGCGAGTTCTTCTTTGACATCCTGAAGCTCCTGGACACTGGAGACAGGTATGATTCGGTAGAGAACGTCGTCTTGCTTGAATAGCGAAGCCAGCATCCGAGCTGCACACAAAGAGTCGACATCTGGCGCGACAAGAAGAATGACGGAGGATGCTGATGTCTGGGGCGAGCGTCTGTAGGCTGAGAGGATGTCTGCGTAGGCGTCTGTGTATGTTCTTCTACCTTGAGCTAGCTGCGGTGGGGGGATGAACATGGCAATGGGGCACAGTGAGGGGAGGTCGAGCGCGTTGACCGCGTCGCGTCCCGCGTAAACATTGATTGCACGTGATCTAAGGTCTATTCTACTAGTACTTGGTGGCTCAGCCGTACTATAATGGGTAACCGAGTCTATCCTAGTCCCAACCTCCAAAGTGGAAAAAGCCACCACTGTTCACAGCAAAGACAAGATTTGAGTCTAAATACGCTTCGCGGAAATGAAACACTCACGGTCCAGCACGCGAGTGGCGGGAGAAGTAATCGAAGTCAATGTTCACTACATTGGACATTAGCCACTCGGATAGGCCGAGATGTGAGACCGAGTCGTACCGGCCAGAGCAAGCAGGAGCTAAGGAAAGGTTAAGCGACGACTACTTCATGGTAAGCAGAGTCCTTACTGCTCGTTTGTCAAGGTCGAGTGTCTCCCTTGGGAGGGCCGACTGCGGATGGGGATCACGTTGGCCTTCGTTACTCGTGCCGTTAAAGAAGATGTGATACCGTCCTATTCGAAATTTAGTTTAAAAGACCCAAAAGCAAAGTCTTTAGCTACCGGTGTCCGTAAAGATCTAAAGGAGGCAGTCAGCTAACGGAAATAAAGAACAAGGAAATGTGATCAACTTCTCTGCCCAATCCTCTAAATGCACGATCTATCAATCCAATCTCTCGTCCGTAGCCGTCGTATACGGGAAAGCGCCATGCTAGGAATCCAGAGTCTACTTTTGCCAATTGATGAAAAGTCGTCGCTGGGGGCTCAGGCTGTGGATCGGACGCTAGTGACAACACCCTCCGAGATTCCTCACTGCCAGAGCTCAATCTCGATGGGCCATACCTTTGAAAGTGGTATCGTACCGTAGAAAGAGATCGTAGCGTCTTCTCCAGGGATGCCAGATTTGTTGTACTTCGGCGAATGTGTCCAATACAGGCTCTCCTTCTGGAGAATATGAGCCATGATCCTGCAATCTCTGAACATACATTCTTGAATTTATCCAAGCGAATGGTCTCCGTATCTGGAAGAAAGCTGAGCCAAATTGACGCGGACAGCCATTTGAGTACGCACCCATAGCAAGGGCGTACCATGCGGGTCCATAATAATCGCCCTGAATGGTCTATGGGTTGCAAAGGTTTGCCGCGATAAAAGCGAAAGGAATCCTTTGGGTTCTTCAAGGATGTACCCGAGCGTTTCCCCAGCTTCGTTTTCTGTGGGGGTGGAGTCGGGAGTGGGCTTCAAACGGGATAAGAAATGCACCCTACGAATCGCATATTTGTTTGATTGCTCAAACCCGATGAAGATATTCAACATTTCTAGCTGTCTGGCGATATCTGAGAAAAGCCAATGGGCCGTCGTTTCGAGAGACGAACCTTTCGATCACCAGGATGTCGTTATGCACCAAGAGATGAATGAGCGCCTGCTCAGGGTTGCTTGAAGGTGGTCGTTGTGCTGCTTGCCATATTTTTGAATCCTGCAAGGAAGGCTCTGCTTCAGCCGATGTGTCAACCTCGTGAGGCTCTGATTTTGGCTTGAAAAGTCGGTCTCTAGTCCTGCCTGCCCCAGCCCGCTTCGTTGGGAACCTAGATATGGCGAAGGGCCGGGCAGCCAGAGAATGAATGTTGCTGGGAAACCTAAGACGAGCACTGAGTGTAGTTCGAAGGAGGTTCATGGCAAGTCTTATTTTGGAACGGCACGTGTGTCCCTGATCACTCCGGGACAGCACTCGCACAATTTACCCACCCGTCATTCATCTCCGTTCACTGTTGACACAGGCGACGGCGCAATGCATCGACACGGGGCACGAATCCTTCGACGACGGCCGACCACCTTTGGCCAAGCACGCAAGTCGTCCACTGCAACTAGATTGAAGGCAAGTATCTGTTCGTTTCTGTTCCAGACCGCGCTAATATCGTCTCTTGGACAATAGGCCAGGGAAGATACAGAACCGGGCGAGGACTCTCGCCCTATCGCCCGAGACCGTAGCCCATATGCTCCGAGGCATGGTACTGGAACTGGTTCCACACACCGGAGGGAGACCTCTGAGCAGTCATTTCGCTCCAGCTTCAAGCCAACGATGGCTTGGGATCCACATAGTGCACCTTCCCTCTCGAGCCTGCGCTCGACAAATATCACCCCCGCTGCCTCGAAACCACTGCCCCACCGTATTTTTGATCGTAGTCCCCAGGGTGTCCCAAAAAAGCACGGCTATCCTCCAACACAACCTACGGAAGAGAGAGGTATGGCGGCACCAGCCACTCGCTCCCATTTGGTCCTCCGTAAACATGGTGAAGGATCCGAACACGAGAGAAGAGACCCAGGTGGCTCGAACGTACGACGTGAGAAGTACAGGGAGGGGGGATCCTCGCAGCAAGCACCTGTCCAGTCACCAAATCGGCGCCCTCATAGGTCTCCCGTAAAGGCTGAAGAAAAGCCAAGACGCAAAGTTCATGCCAGCAAGCAAGCACCACTCAAAGTTTACATCCCTAGCGCGGTCTCCGTTGGGAATCTGGCAACTATATTGAAAGTCCGGATAGGTATGGGCTACTTCCTTTCTTCAGCCATGCATAAACTTACCCTTGTATCAGAACGCTTGCAGAGGAGAATTATCGGTCTTGGCTTGACTGAGAGCCCCACGTACGACTACGGTCCGTCGTGCCTATTCTTGACCCTTATTTACTGCTACAACTATGGCGCGTTTAGTTTTAACTACTGACTACGCGACATTACTCGCCGAGGAATTTGGTCGTCAACCAGTGATCGACGACGAAGCGGCTTTTGATCTCTTCCCTCCGTAAGCCGTGACCGTCGTCTGCTTTATCAAGTCTAATTGCCCTTCCTTAGAACACCGCATTCAGACCCAGCGTCACTTCCCCTTCGTCCCCCAGTCGTCACAATCATGGGGCATGTTGATCACGGAAAAACAACCCTTCTGGACACACTCCGGTCCTCCTCTGTGGCCAAAGGAGAAGCTGGTGGTATCACCCAGCACATCGGGGCATTTTCCGTTCCCGTCCAAACCGCGTCCAGCGAAACCTCGAGTCTCAAATCTATCACCTTCCTTGACACGCCTGGTCACGCTGCGTTTTCCGCCATGAGAGCCCGTGGAGCCGGTGTGACTGATATTATCGTTCTGGTGGTCGCAGCGGACGACGGAATTATGCCCCAGACCCGAGAGGTTATTGAACTATACAAAAAGTATCAGGATACTGTGGGCTTGGTCGTGGCCATCAATAAGGTTGATAAACCTGCCGCTGATGTTGTGAGTCGCATGCTGTGGGCCTGCCAATGTGTACAGATGTTGACAATTTACACAGGAAACTGTCGAGAAAGCCCTCATGGCAGAGGGTATACAGTTGGAGTCGTACGGAGGTGATATTCCTGCCGTTTACGTTTCCGGGCTTACTGGGCAGGGTCTACCTGACCTGGTTGAAACCCTCGCTGCCTTGGCGGAGATGCAGGACCTCCGGGCGGAACAATCAGGCTTTGCCTTTGGAGAGATCTTGGAATCTAAAGTTCAACGAGGACTCGGGTTGGTTCTCGACTCTTGCACTTACCTTCCCGTGACTAATTTACCCCCTGTATGTACAGATTCGTTGCAACAGCCCTCATTTCGAAAGGGTCCCTAAAGACGGGTTCACACATCGTCAGCGGATTACATTATGCCAAAGTGAGGCGCATGACCGACTCAACAAGCAAGGTCGTGAGTGTTGCGACGCCAGGAATGGCTGTGACGGTCTCAGGATGGAAGACCCTGCCAAAGGCTGGGGATACTGTTATCGAGGGTGCAGAGTCCGATGTCAAAAAGGCTATAGCCAATCGCATTCGTCAGAGTGAGATTGAGGCCTCGCTGGCTGATGTCGATGCAATAAATGAGATCCGGAGGGTGGAACGGGAGCTGAGAGCGGCTGAAGCAGAAACCAAGAACAGGCGGTCTAGTCCTCAGTCAAAGGCCCAGGTCGTCGAGGGCTCTGGGCCAAAGGAGCTAAGAATAATCATCAAAGCAGATGTCAGCGGTAGCGCCGAGGCCGTGGAAGGCGCCCTGCAAGGCATTGGAAACAAGATTGCCATTAGCAAGGTCATTTCCACTGGAGTGGGAGAAGTCTCTGAATCGGATGTCACCTTGGCCCAGACTGCAGACGGTAACGTTGGAACTTTTTGGTCACGGCATGCGCTTCTCTGACATGGTTGTCCCGCGATTTACAGCGATGATCGTCGCATTTTCCGTCCCCGTACCACGATCCATTCAACACCTGGCATCGCAAAATGGGGTCCAGATCTCCCCATCCGATATCATATACAAGCTCATGGATGATGTGCGAAACCGTGTCCGGGCTCTACTTCCACCCATCATTGAAACGACAGTAACGGGAGAAGCCAATGTTCTTCAGCTCTTCGACATTCAAATGAAAGACAAATCCACAAAGAAGGTCGCAGGGTGCAGGGTGGCGAACGGGCTGATTGAAAAATCTAAGTATGCTCGGCTTGTTCGTAAAGGTGAAACAGTATACGAAGGTACGAGTTACAGCCAGCCATATCTGATCGGCCGACCTTAAAAGTCCGTTCGCAGGTTCTCTCGACACGCTGAAGCAGCTCAAAAAGGATGTCACAGAAGTCCGCAAGGGCACAGAATGCGGCCTCAGTTTTGAGGGATTTTCTGACCTTCAGGAAGGAGACCTCATCCAGACTTTTGAACGGATTGAAAAACCGGGCTTGCTGTAGACTATCCTCATGGCTCTAGATGAAATCTTTCTTGATTCACCGACCAACTAACCTATCCTGACCGTGCTCGGTTCGATTCGTCTAGTATAATTTCTTTCCCACCCACAGTGCCAGTTCTCCCAGATACCCCAAACGTTAGACTTATGCCACCTAGATCGCGATCCGTTTTCTCCAAGAGCGTCCAGCTTCTGTTGTCCTTCTTTTGTAGAGATAGCTCAACCTAGAACAACACGCCACCTCACTCAGCATTGTATCACACTGTACAGATTTAATAGACCCCAGACCTTTGTTCCTAGGACATTATGGGAAGATTTTGCTGGATCGATAGGGCCAAATAGCTTGAGGGAACGGATGAAGCGCTTGTTTTCAGGGAGCTGGAAGTCGAGTTTGATCTATACAATCAAAAACGGTCTGAAATCAAGGGCTGAGCGATGCTGAGATCCTCAAAGATACACACCTCGTCTTCCGTAAACTGGACGGAACTATTGTCCTTGTTCACCTTCTTGGCAAATACCGACACCATGACCTTTTCGAGCGTTTGGTAATGATCAATACGGCAATGGACAAGTTCTTCCTCCTATTGATTTCAGCGGTTGACAACCGGGGTTTCAAACCCACTCGCTTAACGGACGTACCTTGGCGCCTTTCGCCTTTGGAGCGAAGCAATGCCGACCGGTCTTGCAACCTTGAATCTTTAGGAACTCTTCGAACTCTAGAACCTTGGGTTTACAGCAGAGGTAACCCTGGAAGAACGACGGAAGAGGTCAAACGCCGATCACATGTAGTGACTGTGGATCCCAATCCCACCTTGCTGCCTTCTCTGAATACAGGCTAGGGAAATTATCGTATTAGTAATGGAATTCTGGTGAGGCGAGAGGGAAGGCATATAACGGACCTGCAAAGGGTGATAGACGCAAACTGCACCCTCACCGTCCCCGATCCGGTTCACCTCATCGCTGACGAAGGAAACACCGCAGCCTTTCCGTATGCACAGTTTCCCCGATGGAACGGGGATACTCAAGTCGTCCTCCTCTTCTTCTGGAGGTGGCGGGGGGGCAGGGGCTGAAGGCCTGTCAACCACCGCGTTCGGGGGTGCGGGAACCTTGTTCCTACCACCACCAATCGAAAAGGTTTCCGTGCCATCGTTTTCCTGGGACACGGAGGTGACTTTGGAGGAAGACTGTGCTGGTGCTCCTGCGGCTGCTCCTGCTGCTTTGGAGCCAGGGGCAGCTTCAGTCGAATGTGCATCAGTCTCTGTGCAACCCTAGGTAACACGGCCAGAAGTCAGTCGAAGTTGTCTCGTGTATCAGCCAAGCGCAAGCGCGACTCGGAGGAAGAGGAGGCCTGACCGGGATCTTCATGAAATCGTCGAAATCCAGGACGGGTTTGTTGAACTCTGAGCAACAACTCCATGATTTGAGACCTTCATGGAAGACCTGTATTTCCGCCCCAGGGCAAAAGCCATTAGTCCTGGTGGGTTCTCTTTCAGGAGCTTGCATCAATGTCATCGCACCGGTGCTCCAGGATGAAATGCGCAAACAGCCGCTTCTCCAACTTGAAACTCTTTGCCACAGCCTCTCCGAGTGCAAGTAGGCATTTCAAACCCTTTGGATAGTACGATGGATAGCTGATCGGGTCGGCGTGAAAATATATGAGCTTAAGGACGGGAGACAAGGACTATCGAAATCAAATCATTGACCTCATTAAGGATTACGTAAGGTGGGTGTAATTTAACTTGAAGCTCTGGAAGATTCTAAAGACAAGATATTCTAAGGGCGTGCGTTGCGAGCCGTATTACGGGAGCTGGCAAGCGTGTATTCATGAATTCGATTGATCGCCTTCATCCCAGCCCCGGTCCATAAGCTTCCCATACCAAGAAACCGATCCCCCAGGGTCCAACGCGAGCAAGTGTTTTTGCGACGTTGGATAGCCACGGCGGAATGCTCGTGGTTTGAGAGGGAATAGTATGTGCGGTATGAGCGAGTGGATCGCGGACCAGAGTCAACAAGCCCTCTTCCCGTACCGCTTGCGTCAGCACGGCCGGGATGCTATGAGGTAGATGCGGGTTGTCGAACCGGTGGAGATAGATGATGCGGCGAATCCTGTCCCAAGGCTGACAAACGGCTTCATACACAAGACCGGCGAGTACCTGTGACGATTGAGCAAATTCAGGACCAAATCAATGCCAGTGCAGGAACTTGAAGGATACGCACCCCCCCGCCCACCAAGGCTACAGCGTTGACTATCTTGGGTACGGAGGCCAGCTTTTTTCGATCCATGGACGAGCGACTGCAGAGGTCCTGTGCGCTGTGCTTCAAGGATGTGCTCGCACGGCGGGTAATCTCAAATATTGCAAAGAACGCTGAGAAGGCTATTTCCAGGGTCGGCAATCGGTTTATAGGTTAACCTGAACGAAGAGGATCGTACCACAGACGTCTTTAGCGAGGCCCCAGCGCCAGCCATCCCAGCCGCGGCCTGCCATTTCGCCAACATCACGGAACCAAGCCCGCAGTTCTCTGATATCTTGGAGGTCCTGCTTGACAGTGGAGCTCGGAGGTGGCGTACGGCTCTTGAAAACCTCTTTCCAGACAGAAGACCACGAGTGTCCCCCGGAGCCTCCTTCGAGCAGGAGCCGAACATTTTCCGCGGGTGCGGCAAGCAAGGCCTGGCATCCGCCTGCAACTGCGCCAGACAATGCCGCGGTCGCGACTGAATGGGGGCCCGTCACACGAGCCAGGGCAGTGTACGTTTCTCCATAAGAGGTCCAAAGGACGGTGCCCAACCCGGCGTTCAGAAGCATCGGGGGCAGGAAATGCTTTGGGACGACCCAGACGCCATGGCTGCGACACAGCTGGACAACGTAGGAGGGGGTGAGGAGGGCACCCTCCTGATGGGCGACATTCTTGAGAAACTGCCAGCCGGTGACTGGGAGAGAGTAAGCCGAGGAGAGCTGGCTGGGTGGGTGTTGGACAGACAGACCTTTGGCAGGCCTGAATAAACGGACAGGCCTGGAGAAATAGAGGGCGAGGCCGCGCGAGAGAGTGCGAGCACAGGCGGCGTTGAAGTTGTTCACGGTTTCTGAAAGGTCAGTAAAGGGTCGTTCCGAGTCTGGCATCCAATACCAAGTTCATCAGCGTCAGAGCCAACCTGCACAGCACCGCCACACACCAATGCGTCTTCCTCCACATATTGCCCCCTTCTTCACTTTCTGGCCCACCTACTTTTCTCTCCGTGAGCAGTCCCTCCTTCTCGATGCTGCATTGCTGCGTCTGGATGCCATGGACTCCGTGAAATCCCGCAGGCGGCGCTCCAAGCTCCGTCCACCCGTTTCCAAAACAGACTCACACTCGTCCGTCCAGCGGCTATTCGCTCCAGACGACCTCTATGACTTTCACCAAGTATATCCGTCGTCTCTCGATCGCCCAGGAAATTAACCCCCAGTCCAGGGACACTTTGACGGTGTTATCCATCACTACCGGGAGATGCACTTGACTGCATGGCCGACAGACGCCCAGGTTCCGGGCCTGTCCCCCGTTCTCGCCCGCCTGTACGCTTTGTGTCCCACCAAGGACGTTCAGACCCATCTTTTGCATCTCGCATCACATGGCGAAATTCTGCCCCATGTCGACAATCTGGCTGCGAGCGGAAGTTGGATCCTCGGAGTCAGTCTTGGCGACCAACGCACCCTCCGCATGGCGGCCGTCCATGATAAGAGCCAACTTTTCGAGCTCCCGTTGCCTTCTGGCAGCGTCTATCTTCAGAAGTGAGCCAAACCGCCATCATTGCAACTCGCGTTCAGAGAGACTAAAGCATACCCTCATCAGGGATCATCTCCGTTATTCCTATGACCATTCCATTGGAAAGAACAGCACGACTCCCGGTCAGCGGTTGAGCATTATGGTTCGAGTATGTTTCACTCACTTTCCTCCTGCATTCAATTTCACCCTTTCTTTGCGTCTGCCCAGGATCGCTTCTCCGACTCGCAAGCTCCACGAAGTAACGAATGACGATAGTTGCATCACCCCTAACACTTGCGAACATAAGAAGGTTGTCTCCGAGTGAATGACTTCGGTGGAAGTTTGTTTGCATCTGGGATCGACCCAGTGGTAAGGCTTATTTCCGATCGTAATATCAAAAGTACTCCTGCATCTTTGACTCCAATTGCCACTTTGGACGAGAGACTTCGTATTCCACAACGTTGGTATCGTGGTATCATCTCCAAAATTCAATCCCTCAAATCTCACCCACCCCAAATCTGATGTCTTCTTTGCTCGATCAGAGGTCGCTGACATTAAATCCTACCCACGAGGCTTTTGGGGGTCCCCAACTCTGTCCTCGAGCACGGAAAGTGAACCTCTTGCCAAAAGCGCCGAAGCGTTGATTCCAAATATTACTACGAAAGGAAGAGGGGGCTGAACAAGGTAACAGCATGCGTCGATCGTGGTGGGCATCATGTACAATAATGGTAGGTCGTGGGTCGTGAAGATTCTGCGAAACCGTTGACATGTGGGCCCGCCCAAGCTGGTTGCAATAATTTATTGTGGCGGTCCAGCGCCGCTACTACTGCACATGCGTAACGCCAGCTGCCCTGCATTGGCGATCAACATGAGATGTGATATAGTACTGCGATATGGACTCACGGAAGTTTGTAGATCTTCGGAGGTTGCTCTTCTGACTGAAGCTGTAGTATGAGGGTGCCCTGCTGTAATCGTCAAAATGTTAGCCATTCAGCTCCCCTTTAGATTGGCTTACATCCGGTAGTCGTTCAGATGCAATGACCGTTGCATATATCACGGTTCCGGCCCCATCCCAGAAGAATACACGTGTACCAGCCTGTGCACACAAAGTCAGTCGAGGGTCAAGACGCGGAGAGATGCCCGGTCTGACTGGGAATGCGTTCATAGCCAAAATAGCGTCCGTGAAAGGAGGACTTGTTCGAGAGTGTGAAGAAGACGGGGTACTCGAAGACCTTGGTTTTATACCAGTGTCGGAATCGTGGCCACAGATATGATCTAAACGCGCTTCATGTCCACAGACTTGTGAGAGCCAACCCAGAGATGTGTAACAAGGATTAATTGGAAAGTGATAGCCAGGGCATTGGGGGCTGGGCAGGACAAGAACTGGTCCGACGGCAGAAGTAGTGATGCACAAGGCGATGAAGCTCGGTCAAGGCCAGGGGCAGGAGGCCTGCGGATCGATCGACGGTGGGTGGAGATCGTGACTTGGGGGGGATTTGCACATACGTGCTCAAATCGATTGCCACCCACGAGGCAAGAATGGCTGCCTTTTTCTCTTCAGCTCGTGGAGGCAGTTCTCAGGAAGCCCATGAGGCAGAGGTCCACCTTTCATATCAGAAGCCAGTGCAAATGAGACATTAATAAGAGGGCCTTTCCACCTGATGCCTCGGCGAACCGGAACCGTGGGGCGACAACAGAAAACTGGGGAACTGGAACTTGGAGGCTCTGAATATTCCACTCCATCAGGCTAAATAGGACAGGATGCATTTTACAGATCACTCCACCTCTTTTGAATGAATGAGGGGCGAGCGAATACTCGTCCCTACTTCTAGAAGAGTAAATCCAGGGTGAGGCCATCGCAGCGGTGCAGAAGCAAGCCTTGAGGAACGCAGGGACCTTCCTACGGACCGGCCAATTCCGGCGTGAGACCATTTGCCCATTCTCATCAACAATCTCTGTTCAACTTCTTCAACCCAAACCGCTACTATGCCGCCTAGCTCAAAGTCTGCTGCACGACACGACATGTCTGTCATACTGGTTACAGGGTCCTATGATCATGAAATCAGGTTCTGGGAAGCTTGGAGTGGCATTTGCTCTCGAACCATATCCCGCACTGGGGAAACTGGTGTATCTATCTCGCTCTTCAATGCCATCATAGTACAGTCGCTGAGTGACCCTCACAGCAAGTGAACCGTCTTGCTATCTCACCAGAGTATGATTTTGAAGACATCGCGAGATGAAACGTCCTCTCAAATCATCGGTTCTAGTAAACGATATCTAGCTGCTGCAATTCACAAGAAGGTCAATATCTATGATATAGCAAGTCCTTCAAATGAACAGGTAAGTGCGTTAAAATTGCTTTCCCATGGGTCATTTAATTGTGCTTTTGAAAGATAATTGCTTTCGAAGGTCACACGTCGAACGTGTCTGCGGTGGCATTTCATACTGAAGGAAAGTGGCTCGTTACCGGCAGTGAGGATGGCACAATCAAGATATGGGATCTTCGGTATGTTTCACCGATGTCGTGGTGCGAAAGATTAACCGCATTATCGTATCCCCCAGATCTTCGACCCTCCACAGAACGTATGACAATGGTGCTCCGGGTGAGCTCGCTTGGAGAGGATCCTTTGACCTCGCATCCTTATTTGAAACTTTAGTCAACGATGTCATTGTTCATCCAAATCAGGGTGAACTTATCTCGTGCGACCAGGCTGGAAGTATCAAGCAATGGGATCTCTCGGATAACATTTGCTCTCATGAATTGGTATTCTCAACTCCTGTTTGAGTTTCGGAGTTTCCTTCAACTCAAAGTTAATCACAGACGCCAGCGGGAGATGTGCCGATACGTTCAGTAACACTGGCACTGGATGGTACTTGCTTGGTGGCAGGAAACAACAAGGTTTTTTGGACCTCTCCAGATCTTAGTGGCTCCGCGAAGATTGACACCTTTTATTCCATTGAACAGGGACAATGCTACGTCTGGAAGGTCAATGACGAGAATTCGAATCTCCCGCGCTTCCAGGCGGTTACCAGATTTCAGGCACACAACAAATACCTAACCCGGTGCCTTCTCAGTCCTGACGCAAGGTTTGACTTGGCCTCATGTTGTATTCCCGAGATTGCTGGTTACGAATCGCTTTACTATCCAGATATCTGGCAACGTGCTCTGCCGACACAAGCGTCAAAATTTGGTCAATCGGCCATAATTATGACTTTCGATTAGAGAGAGTATTGATGGGCCACCAGCGGTGGGTCTGGGATTGTGCTTTCAGTGCAGATTCGGCGTATCTCGTTACAGGTGTGTATCATGGACTTCATTTCCAATGGAACACATGATATACATCATTTGCTTTCAGCATCCTCGGATCACACAGCAAGACTTTGGGAAATGGCTTCTGGCGAAACAGTTCGACAGTACAATGGCCATCATAAAGGTTTGCCAATTTGGCTCTAGCGAAATTCAGCGCTCATTTTCTGGACATCACTAGCTGCTGTCTGTTGTGCCCTCCACGATGGTGCCAGTTGAAGGAGTTCCTGCCCGATCCCATGACAGTCCGATCTTCTAACCGTCGACTCAGTTAATTTGCGTCTCGGAATTGATGCTTTACATTTGCGCAGCTGAGCCAAGACTCGCTGGGTTACTGAGCTAATGCTTCCGTTGACTTCTAATCCCTTTACTCAAATACTTTCCACTTCTTCGTTTCCTCCTGTATTGGAATCAGTGGATCCTTACGTCGTTGGTGATCGTCTCGACTCGTGTTTGGCTCACTCACGACGATTCACGCAGCGGCATGACTGTGTGATCAACTCGAGCGAACGTCGGGAGTGGAACGATGACACCGGTGGTGACGCTGTTTCACCCTCTCAGTTAATTGCTCGTTCCTTCGAGAATTTCTCATCCATTCTGACGGAAGCTCCCTGAGCGTGTCGTGCCAGTCGTACCCAAAACATTCGCGAAGTGTACAAATCCCGAAAAGTCAGACTTCCCGGAAGTCGGGACTGGATATGTTTCAATTGATACACTGGTCGTGGTGATGCTTCTTAGCTTTCTCGGATCTGGTCAGAACGTTGTAGCCTGCATGTGGCAAAGAGTTTCGTTGCAAAGCCCACTTCATTCCGATTCTTCGAAACTCGTGCATTGGTTCTCAGAGGCCCGATCAGATGATGCCGTCCTTCTCTGGAACCCCCGTTCTTCTCTCGCGAGCGAGCGATATTTCGTTCTCCGTCGTCTTGCGATTGCACAGGAGTTCCAAAAATCCGCCGCGTGCCAGTGGGTGCCACACTGTCTGCCACTGTGGCGTTGAATCCTGATTAAGGTAAGGCTAGGGTTCTGCACCTGACCTTCATTTCCGCAAGCCGCGTTGCCTTGCGGCAACCTCTGATGATTGTGCACGATGCAGACAGGAGCTGCCCAGATGGCAGTCATCGGGCCGGGCAGTGGTACTCGGGGCTCAAGAGCAGCCACGACTCGGGTAGCTCGAGGCAGCCAACGAGGCGAAGATGTTGTAGCGTCGTTTATTATGCAAAACAGTGAAGTAGGTGTCAATCGCGCGCTGTGAATGCGAAATCGTAGTATGGGACCATTGACGTCAGGTGCTGCGGACGGCGGATGCGTAAGAATTCGGGGCGAGGACGATTGGCACACTGCTACGATGGCAATGGCGAGAATCGGCGAGACACTGTCGGCCTCGACGTTAGACCGCCCGGTGGCGGAACATCAGGACAGGCGCCTAGATAACGGATTCCAAAAAAGGAGACATAGATAAGCAAGGGCTTGGCATGTGCCACGCCAATACCGGAGGCCCGATTTGGAGAAGGAGTGTGGGGTAATCGGGCGGCTGTAAAGATTAGATAGAGCATGCAAAAAAGACCTCTGCTTCGAAGAGCAGGGCGTTTAGCGAGGATTCAACTTTTCCGTGGTCCCGGTGGCGGCTGTTGGGCAAGGTGTTAGGGTGGGTACTTGGGGTGATATGCTGGCACGATTGTATTGAGGAACGTTCAACGTTGATAGACAGTGGCCAAAAGAGCCAATCACGGGCCTAGGTTGACGAATTTTTAGCCCTTATCGGCCGAGTTACCGGAGTATCGGTTCCGTAGAATGAAAAGGCGAAAATTATATATCACCTTTCTCTCCTTCACCTTTCACTTTCGCTTCTCTTCCACCATCCCATCGTCCAAGTTCCTCGCCATCGTCGAGCCTTGGTGCCCCACATAACCCCCTTGATTCTTTTCTTGCTTATCGACTCTGCCTTGAATGGCAAGCGCACTCGCGTCCTATCAGCCTTCCCCCGATAATCTACCTCTCGTATCCGAGTTCGCTACTCCAGACAATATCAATGGATTCAACGCTGTAGAGCGTGATGAGAGCTCCTGGGCCGGTGCCCTTCCCGCAAACCAAGGTCTCTACGATAACGAAAACGAGAAGGATTCTTGCGGTGTAGGTTTCATCTGTCAGATCAAGGGCGAGCCAAGCCACAAAATCGTCTCAGATGCCCGTCAACTTCTCTGCGCAATGACCCACAGAGGGGCCACTGGAGCGGATAGTCGTGACGGTGATGGTGCAGGAGTAATGACCGCGATACCCCACGGGTTTTTTAAACGGGAGGCAGAGCGAGATCTTGGATGTCTTCTCCCAGAGCCGGGTCAGTACGCTGTTGGAAACGTCTTCTTCAAGGCCAACGATGCGGTCCAGCTGCAAAACTACCAGTCCATCTTCACCAAGATCGCCGCCGAGTTGGGACTCCGCGTCCTCGGCTGGCGTGAGGTTCCCACCGACGGAACCATTCTTGGCCCCGCCGCTCGAAGCAAGGAGCCAATCATCTTGCAGCCTTTTGTGGTGCTCCGTGCTCACTACGGTGATGGAACGGTCAGTCAAAACGGAACGTTCGACCTGACCAAGTTCGAGTGCCAGCTCTACGTTTTGCGCAAACATGCCACTCACAAAATGTAAGTCTTTTCGCTAGGTACTGATCGGTCTTATCTGATAATCTATACAGCACCCTTGCAAAGGGCTTCTACATTTGTTCTTTGTCTTCGAAGAACATTATCTACAAAGGCCAACTCTCTCCATCCCAAGTCTACAACTACTATCACGATCTGAATCACGTTCTCTATCGGTCTCACTTCGCCCTTGTTCACTCTCGATTCTCGACCAATACTTTCCCCAGTTGGGATCGTGCTCAACCGCTTCGCTGGGCGGCTCACAATGGTTTGTCCACTTAGTCTCCGTGCTGATGCGACTTCTTGCTGATCCGATCGATAGGTGAAATTAACACTGTTCGTGGAAACAAGAATTGGATGAGGGCTCGGGAAGGCGTGTTATCATCTCAACACTTCGGTGACCAACTTGACCTTCTCTACCCCATCATTGAAGCTGGTGGTTCCGACTCCGCTGCTTTCGATAATGTCCTCGAGCTTCTCGTCGTCAATGGTGTAGTCACCTTGCCTGAAGCCGTGATGATGATGATTCCCGAGGCTTGGCAAGGGAACGAAACCATGGATCCCGCGAAGAGGGCCTTCTACAACTGGGCTGCTTGTGTCCAAGAACCCTGGGATGGGCCCGCGCTTTTCACCTTCAGCGATGGCCGCTATTGCGGAGCGAACCTTGATCGTAATGGGCTCCGTCCATGTCGATTCATTGTCACCAGTGATGATATCATGGTCTGTGCCTCTGAGGTCGGTGCCGTCTACATCCCCCCCGAAAAGGTTGTCCAGAAGGGTCGGCTCAAGCCTGGCCGCATGTTGCTTGTCGATACGGTCGAAGGCCGCATTGTCGACGACAAAGAGCTGAAGAAAAACACTGCCTCCAAGCAGAACTTCGCCTCCTGGGTGGAGTCTCACCTCCTCCAAGTTCCTACCATCATCAAGCGCGTCAAACGCAACCATATCAGCCTCGACCCTGTTCTCGACGACAGCACTCTCAGCACCGACCCCAAGCTCTTGGCTTTCGGCTTCACTGCCGAACAGCTCAACCTTCTCCTCTTGCCCATGGTTTTGGACGGTAAGGAAGCGTTGGGCTCTATGGGTAATGATGCCCCTCTCGCTGCTATGGCCTCCCAGCCTCGTTTGATCTACGATTATTTCCGCCAACTTTTCGCTCAAGTCACGAACCCTCCCATCGATCCTATCCGAGAGAGCATTGTCATGTCTCTGGAGGCGTATGTCGGTCCCGAAGGCAATCTTCTCGAAATGAAGCCTGAGCAATGCCACCGCATCTTTCTCCCATCTCCAGTCATCTCAATCGAGGAGATGAACGCCATGAAGAACCTCAAGTCAGCCTATGTTTCATGGCCTTCTCGCACCATCGATATCACCTTCCCCAAGGGCGAGGGACTTCCTGGATACCGCCTCGCTCTGGACAGAGTGTTTAGCGAAGCCAGCCAAGCAATCGACGATGGAGTGAAGGTCATAGTCCTCAGCGACCGTGCTACCGGTCCTGACCGTGTCCCCCTTTCTGCCCTCGTCGCTTGTGGTGGTGTCCATCACTATCTCACCGCCCAGAAGAAGCGCGCCAAGGTCGCTTTGATGGTCGAGACCGCTGAGGCTCGCGAAGTTCACCATCTTTGTGTGTTGGTCGGGTATGGTGCAGACGCCATTTGCCCTTGGTTGGTGATGGAAACCCTCCACAAGGTGGAGAGGGAAGGGCTGTGAGTTTATGATGTTGCTTCATACTGTTCCGTGCTTATTTTATCCCAGTGTGAAGAATGGCAAGAGCATTGACGAGCTGCTTGACAACTACCGTTCCTCTGTCGACAATGGCATCCTCAAGGTCATGTCCAAGATGGGTATCTCGACCCTTGCGTCTTACAAGGGCGCGCAGATCTTCGAGGTCCTAGGTTTGCACCAGGAAGTTGTCGAAATCTGCTTCATTGGAACGGCTAGCCGAGTGCAAGGAGCGACGTTCGACCTCCTCGCTATGGATGCATTCGAACTTCACGAGCGCGGATGGCCCAGCCGAGAAACCATTCTCCCCCCCGGTATGCCAGAATCTGGAGAGTACCACTGGCGGGACGGAGGCGAAGCCCACATCAACGACCCCGCTGGGATTGCCAACCTCCAGGACGCTGTACGCGAGAAGAACCAAGTCGCATACGATGCATACGCACGCAACGCCAACGAGCAGACTCAGCGCATCCATCTGCGTGGCTTGCTCGATTTCCGATATGAAAGCACCACTGCTATTCCCATCGAACAGGTCGAGCCTTGGAACGAGATTGTCCGTCGCTTCGTTACCGGCGCCATGTCCTATGGATCCATCTCCATGGAGTCTCACTCTACACTTGCTATCGCCATGAATCGTCTCGGAGGCAAGTCCAACACTGGTGAAGGGGGTGAAGACGCGGAACGTTCCTCAGTCCTCCCCAACGGCGACACTATGCGCTCTGCGATCAAGCAGGTCGCCTCTGGACGTTTCGGCGTCACTTCCAACTACCTTGCAGATGCAGATGAGCTCCAAATCAAGATGGCGCAGGGAGCCAAGCCTGGTGAAGGAGGTGAATTGCCTGGTCATAAGGTATCTGGATCGATTGCTCGCACCCGTCACTCCACCGCTGGTGTCGGTCTCATCTCTCCCCCTCCCCATCACGACATCTACTCCATCGAGGATCTCAAGCAGCTTATCTACGACTTGAAGTGCTCCAACCCTCGTGCACGAGTCTCGGTGAAGCTCGTCTCCGAAGTCGGTGTCGGTATCGTCGCCAGCGGTGTCGCAAAGGCCAAGGCCGACCACATCCTCATCTCTGGTCATGACGGCGGCACCGGTGCCTCAAGGTGGACTGGTATCAAGTACGCTGGACTCCCCTGGGAGCTGGGCTTGGCGGAAACACATCAAACCCTCGTCCTCAACGATCTGCGTGGTCGTGTGACGGTGCAGACCGATGGCCAGATTCGGACTGGTCGTGATATTGCTATCGCCTGTTTGCTTGGTGCTGAAGAGTGGGGCTTTGCAACTACACCTCTCATTGCTATGGGGTGCATTATGATGAGGAAGTGCCACCGTGAGTCGTTTTCTCCGATTTCCATTCTAATGATGCTGATGTGTTTTTAGTCAATACCTGCCCTGTCGGTATCGCGACTCAGGATCCTCAGCTTCGTGCCAAGTTCGCTGGTCAGCCTGAGCAAGTCATCAACTTCTTCTACTACATCGCTGAGGAGCTTCGTGGATACATGGCGAAGCTCGGTTTCCGCACCATCAACGAGATGGTTGGTCGCGCCGACATGCTGAAGGTCAACGAGAAGCTCCGAACCCCCAAGACTGCTCATCTCGACCTCTCCGCCATCCTCAAGCCTGCCTGGCAGATGCGCCCCGGCGCTGCCACTTATCGTGTTCGCCAGCAAGACCACAAGCTCTATATTCGTCTCGATAACAAGTTCATCGATGAGGCAGAGCCCGCGCTGACCAAGGGTCTCCCTGTTCACATCGAGTGTGAGGTCACGAATACCGACCGTGCGCTCGGAACCTCCCTCTCTCACCGCGTGTCGAAGTTGTACGGCGAAGAAGGTCTCCCCAAGGACACCATTCACGTGTACATGCGGGGGTCTGCAGGCCAGTCCCTTGGCGCTTTCCTCGCTCCTGGTATTACTATCGAGTTGGAGGGTGATGCTAACGACTACGTTGGCAAAGGTCTTTCGGGCGGTCGTCTCATCGTCTACCCTCCCAAAGAGTCCCAATTCAAGGCCGAGGAGAACATCATCATTGGGAACGTCTGCTTATACGGCGCCACTTCTGGAGAGGCTTTCATACGAGGTATCGCTGCTGAGCGTTTCGCTGTCCGTAACTCCGGTGCCAACGCAGTCGTCGAAGGATGCGGTGACCATGGTTGCGAGTATATGACTGGTGGTAGGGTCGTTGTTCTTGGAGTCACTGGTCGCAACTTCGCTGCTGGTATGAGCGGTGGTATAGCGTACGTGCTCGACACCGCACACACCTTTGCTAGCAAAGTTAACCAAGAGATGGTCGAGCTGGGCAAGGTCACCGATCCTCGCGAGATTGCCGCGCTTCGCAGTCTTATTGAAGACCATCGTCACTACACAAAATCCGAGGTTGCCGATCGCGTGCTCCACGACTTCCACCACCTTCTTCCCCTCTTCGTCCGTGTCATGCCTCACGATTACAAGCGCGTCCTCGAGGAACAAATCATTCGGGAGAAAGAAGAGAAGCTCCGCCTCAACGTTGTTGACCTTATTCCGTCCCGCACTGCCAGCCAGGTCGACCTCGCATCGGAAGACATGCAGGAGGTCCTGCTCAAGAAGAGCCCCACCATCAAGAAGCACGAGCCCACTCTGAACGATATGGAGGATTCTCTCGTCGACGAAGCCACCACAAAGCAACGTCTCAACAAACTCGACAAGACCAAGGGCTTCATGAAATACAAGCGTCTCGGGGAAGCTTACCGACCACCTCGGAAGCGTGTCAAGGACTGGAAGGAAATTTCGGCTCGCCTGAACGAGAGCGAGCTCAAACACCAGTCCGCCCGTTGCATGGACTGTGGTGTGCCGTTCTGTCAGTCCGACTCTGGATGCCCGATCTCCAACATCATTCCTAAGTGGAACGACCTCGTGTTCAAAGGGCAGTGGCAAGATGCCCTCAACCGACTCCTCATGACCAACAACTTCCCGGAGTTCACTGGACGTGTCTGCCCTGCTCCCTGCGAAGGTGCTTGTGTCTTAGGGATCAACGAGCAGCCCGTTGGAATCAAGAGCATCGAATGCGCTATCATTGACAAGGTGTGTTTGTCTCCTATGTGACGATAATATGACATTCACAATCTTTCATAGGGTTTCGAGATGGGTTGGATGGCGCCCAAGCCGCCCACCTTCCGAACCGGCAAGCGAGTTGCCGTAATTGGCTCAGGACCTGCTGGACTTGCTTGTGCCGATCAGTTGAACAAGGCAGGACACTTCGTCACAGTCTATGACCGAAACGACCGCATGGGTGGCCTCCTCATGTATGGCATTCCCAAGTGAGTCCTTTTCCTAGGCTTGTCTTCATACACAACTGATGACATGGTGTAGCATGAAGCTCGACAAGGATGTTGTCCAACGGCGTATCGATCTGATGACTGACGAGGGCATCGTGAGTATCATCTTTATTGTCCAGCTTCCGGCGTGCTCAGCTGAAATGAAACCTAGACCTTCGTTGCCAACACATCCGTCGGAACCGATGTCAGTGTCAGCGAACTTCGTGCCGAGAATGACGCAGTCGTCCTTGCGACTGGTGCAACATGGCCTCGAGACCTCAAGATTCCCAACCGTAATGTGGATGGAATCCACTTCGCCATGGAGTACCTGCAGGTATGTGATTGGACCGCATCCGCCGCCACTTGTCTGATTGCTGGATCTACAGCTTAACACAAAATCGCTTCTCGATTCCGAGCTCAAGGACGGTTCATACATCAGCGCGAAGGGCAAGGATGTCATTGTTATTGGCGGAGGTGACACTGGTAATGACTGTATCGGTACTGCCATGCGCCACGGTGCCAAGTCTGTTGTCAACTTTGAACTCCTTCCCAAGCCTCCTGCTGGTCGTGGCCGCGACAACCCATGGCCCCAATGGCCCAGGATTTTCCGCACTGATTACGGCCACACTGAGGTTGCCGCCCACTTCGGACAAGGTGAGTCTTGCTGAGTTTCGCGTTGTTTCGCTAAGACTGACAGGAGGTTTCTATCTATAGATCCTCGAGAATACTGCATATCTACGAAGGAGTTTGTTCTCGACGACCAAGGGAAACTCAAGGGTCTCAACACAGTCCGGGTTGAATGGACCAAGGACAGCGGGGGACGATGGAAGATGGAGGAAATAGGTGGTTCCGAAAAGTTCTTCCCCGCTCAGCTCGTGTTCCTCGCCCTTGGGTTCTTAGGTCCTGAGAATGATGCTCTGAAAGAGCTCGGTATCAAGCAAGATGCTCGATCTAATATCCAGACTCCTCACAAGAAATACTCTACCAACGTCGAGGGAGTATTCGCCGCTGGCGATTGCCGTCGTGGCCAGTCATTGATTGTATGGGGAATCAAGTGTGTATCTTTCTCTTACCTCGTAAGCATATGCTGACTTCTTTCTAGTGAAGGTCGTGGCGCTGCCGCTGAAATCGATACATGGCTCAGCGGAACCACCTCACGCTTGCCAGTCGCTGGTGGTATCAAGGCTCGCGTAAGTTTTACCTCTATCCTTCCTATGCAAGGATGGCCATTGATCCAAATCGCAGTCCTTCGTCCCACCCTCGAGCAAGTTCGTCGACGGCGTCAAAGCTTAAAAAGGACTTACTCTCTATCATGTTTTCCTCACGATACCATTGACACTCATGCATCACGATTCTTCCACACTTTCTCGGCACATGTATTCATATCTCACCCAATATGCTGCAATAAGATTATTCTCTCTGCTATGTTAAAGGTATTCAAGTACTCATGAAGCATGTTCTGCATTAGAACGGTAAGAATCTAGAAACTTTGCCATGCTCCTGGACGTCCCTGCTCTTTCCTCTAATAGCCCAGATGCCCCAGTTGGTCTTCACCATAACACGAGGGTCGAAGTCCGCAATTTCCCATTTTTCGCTCCCGAAAGTGTTGGGGCCTGGAGTGATGACCCACTCAAACTCTCCAGCAACGTCGGGTGCAGCCGACAGAGAGCGAACGTCGCGCTCGACGTCGGTAGGGGAGAAGCCTGTAACGAAGATGGAGCATTTACTTGCCAACAGCATAGGGAGAACAGGTCCCCACTCGGTGGGGGAAGCAATTTGGAGTAGGGGTTCGCCAGTTTCCGGGTTGATAGAGTCGGTGGAGGGGAACCCGAAGCCGGGGGAGAAGAAGAAGAATAGATCTGAGTAGGGGTCGAGAGTGTGCTGGAACTGAGCGTGAACGTCAGCGTAATTAGCTTGCATGCCTGTAATAGTAAGGAATGGTGTGTATGGGACGGTATAGGAAGGGACACCGTAGCGCTGGAGTGAAGAACGCGTCCGCTTCATGCTGGGGATGGGAGGAGGGGTGGGAGGTTGGTAGACATTAGGGAGGTAGGTAGACTTTTGGCCATCCTGGCTTTGCTCCTCTTCCTTCGCAGGTGGCGGCTCCTCTTGTGAAGTGGGTGCCGGGGAGGGTTCGGGAGTAGATGTGGTCATTGTTGATGACTGTTTAGGTTTGGGTAGAGAGACCTGGGGACCGATGAAGAAGAGGTGGAAATGGGTAGAAGGGAAGAGCATGGTGAGTTGTTCCCAGACGTGGGGGGGCAGCGATGACTCTGCACGAGCACCCAAGATGAATATGCGAACTTGGGGCTTGCCGACAGTCGCCTCAGCCGTTTCCGGGGCGCCTGTTGGCACATGCAAGGTGCTTCTGAGAGCTGCTAGAGATCTGCTCCCCTCCGGTGTAAGCCTTTGGTTGTTGAGCGTGATGCCGCTGTATTGGTGCAAGGCGCCGCCAATAGTGATGGGATATGTCAAGAGCTTGCTTGCATGTCTTCTCGAGCGCTCCGTGTCCATGGACGGAAAGCCACGGGTGTACCAAAAGACATCCCAGTTTGCAAAGGAGATGGTCTCCTCAAAACCCTGAGGACCTGAACCCAAAGTTTAATACATAAAGGCCACAGACGGCGAGATAGAACACACCCGGCAATTCAAACTCCTTCATCCTTCGTCCACTGCGGAGGTCGTGTTCATCCTCATTCGCTTCATGCAATCTTGTGCAGTATTTGTGATGTTCCTCATCTTCCTTCCAGTGTTCCTCCGAGCAGTGGGTAGGCCAACCGCAGTCGGGGCACTCGAACCTGACCGCCTTCGGAGAGTGGTCGTGACCGCAAGCCGACGACGATGAGTAGCAAACTGGACATGGTGCGAGCTTCTTTATGGCTTCTCCCCGTGCTTTAATGGCGGGGAATGGGGACTTGGAGAACGGGTGGAAGAGGTTGTCCTCGGTGAGCAACGGCGCCTGCGCCTTGGAATTTGAGGCGTCTGGGCTGGGTTTGCGGCGCAGAAAGCTGAATATTGGCCTCGAGGGGGCGGAGGGGCGGGGGAGGTAGCGGGAAAGGGATGCTCTAGGCAGCGCACGGGGGCGCAACATGGGACGGAGCATTTCGCCAGCCAACTTATGCCAGTCCAGGTCGTCAGTCCAAATTTCCAGCGTGCTGTTTACGTCTGTTGTCCAGCAGCCCCATCATTCCTATCAGCGTCTTTTTGGTCTGCTTAATTAGTCCTGCAACAACACCCAACCCAATGTCCAGACAGGCCTCAGTGTCCAGGAAGACGAACGAGACAGAGATCGACGTCTTCATCGACCTCGACTGTCAGCCAGGCTCCAGTGTAGCCCAGGTCATCGATGTTTCCACCGGCATTGGCTTCCTCGACCACATGTACACCGCTCTCGCGAAACACGGCGGACTGTCCCTGACGATGAAGTGCAAGGGTGATCTCTGGATCGATGACCACCACACTGCAGATACGTCCCTCGTCCTTCTCGACTTTACCTTATCTTGGCTTATCTGCCATGCACAGGACAGCGCCATTGCACTCGGAACCGCATTCAAGAATGCCCTCGGTGAAGTTCGCGGAATCAAGCGCTATGGTTCCGCCTATGCCCCTCTCGACGAAGCCCTGTCCCGTGCTGTCATCGATATTTGCTCAAGACCTTTCTGTGTTACAGAGCTCGGCCTTAAACGAGAAAAGATAGGCGAACTCTCGACGGAAATGATCCCCCACATTTTCTACTCCTTCGCCATCGCCTCTGGAGCAACATTGCACGTTGACGTCCTCCGTGGGGAAAACGACCACCACCGGTTTGTCGTGCCCCTCTACCCTCTTCTTCTCCATGCTGACCCAAGCCAGTGCCGAGTCCGCGTTCAAAGCCGTCGCCCTTGCAATCCGTCAAGCCATCGAGCGCACAGGAGGAAACGACGTACCGAGTACAAAGGGCGTCCTCTAACTCCCCAGCCAATGTGCAAATAGAATTGAAGAGAAATGTATACAGAACGTTCGAGTGCTGATAAATTACTGACTAACGACCCGGTAGACTATCCTACCTATCCCCAGAGTATGCATCGTTTCTCCTGCGGCGGGTTCAACTTGGCTTTCTTCGAGCACTTGAACGCCTTAGCAAACTCTGGGATATTGGACAAAGTCCCATCCACCCGATAACGCGTGGGTGGGTGCGGGTCAGTCCTTATTCGCTGAACTGCAGCGGCAGTCTTCATGGCCCTCGCCCAGATCCTCGCAAAGCTGATGAAGAACAGCTGCTCTCTGTTCCGATACCCGTGAGCAAGAAATAACGAAAAAAAAGTCGAGACATACCGGGTGTATGTCAAGCCTGGTAAGAGATACTCCCCACCATTCTCCTGAGAGACATGATACTGCTCTTTCCACGCCCTATACGCCTGAATCAAGCCCGAATCACCGATACTCTCTCCAGAGGTGCTTTGATGAATACGGTCAGTGATGGTATAACCTAGCCTTGAAACGTTCAAACATACAGATTGCCCTGTAAAGTGAACGCAATCAGGTGACGGAGGGGTTGAGAGGCATCTAAGCACCTACATTGACGTGGATTTTACCGCCCTTGCCATCATCAATAGTGTACTCTTTCAACCCTGTCAGTGTTTGGAAATAGGGAGCACGGGGACACACTCACCAGAGAACTGGTCAACGATGCAGGTCTGCTTAACCTTAAACCCTTCGCTGGTCTTATTCGTCCACCACTCTTCCAATTTGCCCTGCTGGTTGTACAGCCTACCAGCAGAATCGAAAGCGTGCTGTGAGACCCAGATGTTAATTTCTCTCATGATTTTATTTCCAATGAACGCACCGTAAGCTCATGAGAAGCAACCTGACCAAATGCTCCAAATGCAAGGTAGCCAGGCCTGATGAAATTGTCAGCATTTGCTCTCGATGAATAGGGTGGAGGTGAAATGGACACACCAGTTGGCCTGGAAGAAAGGAGGCTGGAGAATTCCGGCAGGAAATACAATCTGCAAGGATTCAGTCCTGAGTAACTTCGAAAACATAGCTTCTTTACTCACCTCGTTTGAAGGAGGGTTGAAATACGCATTCACCGTCGAGGGGAACATCTCCCAGGACTCGAGGTCACGTTGCTTGCCAACCAGCAACCATTTCTTGAACTGGTTGCTCGACCTGCGTGCTTGTTGAGATCCAGGTTCATCGTTTTCAAAGTATGGCCAATACTTACGCAGCGCTGAGCATGTTGTCAAAGAATTTAGATTTGTCAATGTTGACAGTGCGGTAGTAGAAGGCGATGGAGCGAGGATTGGTGGTGTCAGGAGATAATGGATATCCCACTTTGACTCGGATAGCATCCGCCTGCCCATCTTAGAGTGAGCTCTTTCATGTGGCAGCAAAAGATTGTGAACCAACCTTCTCAGCAGCGGCTTTGGCGCTCTTTTCATCCATCCAGTCAATGTCCTTGAGGGAAGTCTTGAACGCGGTGATGATATCTACGAGCCACGTCAACAAACCGCAGAAGGCAGGACGAGCGAAAACTCATTACCTCGGATCAGTTTAGTTCCCTTCTCCTTACTCTCACCCGCAAAGGTCTCATTGACAAAGAACCTTCCAGACGCAAAGCCCAGCGTTTCTTCGACCCGACTCACGCACCACTCAGCCCGGTCGCCTACAGCTCCTTTCTTGATTCCGGATAAGGTCTCAACCAACCGTCTGTGTGCCTGCCATTGCTTTGTTTCCATTCCGAGGTAGGGCGAAAGCTGTAGTAGAGCACGGGATACAAGGTAGGCCTCGACCGCCTTCTTGGGTGTGTCGTCTAGTATCTCCGAAAGCGACTTCGCGTACGACGGGTAGGTCAAGATAACTCTATCCGGGAAAGCTCGAGGCGTGAAGGTAGAGAAGTATGCCTGGAACTCGATTTGGGGAAGGGTCTTGGTGAGGTTGGAAAGAGCTACTGGGTTATAGGTTGCAATGGGATCCTGATACAAAACATCGCTGGGAAGCTCATATCGTTAGCATCTTGGAAACCATTCACGACGGAAGGACTCACAGGTCCAGACTGGCTTGAGCTATTTTTCGCTCCAACGTGACCACTTGTTTGGCCAACTTTTTGGCACGCACAGACCTAGGTTGCTTAGAAGGCGGCTCTTTGTCTCCATCATCAGGATCGTCGTCACCGCCCCAAGGTGGCCACGGCCAGGGGGGCCACGTTTGCGGCTCGTCGTTGACAATCAAGTCTGCTTTAGTGCCTTCGTCGTCCTCCCCGTCGTCATCATCATCCTTGTCATCCTCGAGAACGTCAAGAACACTTTCGAGAAGTTGGCTTAGAGTGTCTTGATATGTCCCCCGGATTTCCTTCTCTTCAAAGTATTCCTTGGACGGAAGGCCAAGCTCAGGCTGATTGAACCACAAAACCATATGGTTAGGGTCCGTGCCTACGTCCCCTTCGATATCGAAACTGAACAGGCCAGGGATACCTGGATAAGATGTTCATGAGTGTCATCACTAAAGGAAAGCTCTGAAGTCACCTCGAGAGTGCAAGTAAGCAACCGCTGCAGTCAATCCATCAAACTTGATGTCCAGGTCCCAATCTGCTTGTTCATTCTTCAAGATGGACGACGTAATTTCGGTATCTTCTTCTCGGTAGAGCTGTTTGACTACTTTCACAACGTGCAGCAGAGGTTTATCGCCAACTTCATTGAGGAACCCCTCATTCAAGCACGAGGCGTAATGATCGCGCAGCTTCTTGAGAATCTCGGCGTCGTAGTCGTACAATGAAGAGGAGGGAGTCGAGGTCGATTCAAGGAGTTTCTGGATGGTTTGCTTGTTCTGCTGAGCGAGTGCTTCAAACTTTCCGAAGCTAGCCTTGTCGGCGGGAAGAGGATGTTCATTCAACCACCCTCCGTCTAGTTGCCGAATTTAGACGCAGCAAGCAACTCGAGGATAGTTCAAGACGTACTGGCAAAATCATAGAAGTTCTCGCATGGATCCTGCGTCACGTCCAAGCTTGACAAGATGGATGCTGCCAACACCACACAATGCGGTTCCAAACACGGCTTCTAAAATCACTGTAAATAACAGAGTACCACAGCGCCGATCAAGTCTCACCTCAAAGGGCGGGGTTGTGGGCCCGGGAACAGGTATTGTGACAACTTGTGTGGTCGTCGCAATGGTCGTCTTTGTCGTTATTTGGGTTTGCGTCTGGGTTTGAGTTTGAGTAGTTGTCGAGTATCCTGTCGTAGTCGACATTCGGGTTCGTGTCGTCGTCGTGTAGATTGGCTCTTTCCCCGAGTCCCCCCCACCTCCACCACGGTTGAGCCTGTGCTGCGCTCCAGCGAAAAGTCCGATGAAAACCTGTCACAGAGTCAAGCGAGAGCTCGCAAGTAGCTTTATATGAACCCACAGAACTCAGTAGCAAGAGAAATAATGCAATTATTAGAAGAATCTTCGTCAATGGCGTGAGGGGCTCTTGTGCTACCGAGTTCACTCGGTCTGTGAACGTTGCATTGTTGTTCTGGGATGACCTTGGATGTCTGTCCTCCTCTGGATCTTGCAGTAAAGGGGCTTGCTCTACATGGCCGTCCGTGTCAGTGCTCCTCTAGCCCTATGCAATCCTAGGGAAGGTCTACTCACCCTCAGTGGAAGCCCTGCCGTTGAAGTAGTCCGTCATGGCGACGGTGGGTCTCGCCAGCTGTGAGAATTCCCGCTTGGGGCAGCCTGGCCGTTCACTTTATAGACTGTAGCCTCGATTTCACCGTGTGGACTACGCGTGGCGTGGATGAGCGTGTGTTTGTGGAATGAAATGGTCTCGAAGAGACCGAAGGTGACGTTCGGCTTGATCCCGGCGCGCCACCAAACGCGTGATCGCGTGCACAAGCCAGGCGCCCGTGCTACTCGTACTTCTGTCAGAAGTCCGACAGAGCGACATGAGTGAGACCTTTGCCTCCTTCAATATTGCCCTCGAACAACGAGAGCCAATGCCTAAAGGATGAGCACACGGAGTGAACGTGTCGCTGATGTCTCAGCTACTACCCCGAACGAGTGAATACTCACCTGGAGAAGGCTGCACTGATTTCTCTCCGAGTCGACAGACATATTGAGAACTGCACCATTTCCGCCGTTCACCAAAGAACTGACGGATTCAGAGTCAGCACGAAACGTTTCATCGACAGAATATGAATTCTAATAAGTAGGTTCCGGAAGGAAAGTTTGTTGTTTGTTACTTTGCAGAGACAACGGGCAATCTACGTACTAAGAATACCATCATCTTAAAATTTGAAGGCTGTAGAATAAAGCTCACAGCACATGCCGACACACAAATGGCCCTCAAAATAGGAGTTGATATCAACTCTCAAAGTTCCTTCAAGTTTGCCGGTAGCTCCGTATCCTCGAGGGCATCCAGGCAGCGCTAACGTCTACAGGTTAATTTTTGAAGAAATCAGCATATGACAAGTGGGATCTCTGCCAGCGCACGCTGCAGTCGGGGAAGTTAGATCGCTTTGCACCTCCTTGAGATAGACGAAGGCCAATGCACAGCAGAACACAGACTCCAAAAAATAAATAAGGAGATCGAACGGAAAACGGGTACCCAAACCTTAGGCGCTGTAAAAGTGCCCTCGACAAGTAGACTGGTAGATCTCATATTCGGCAACGCCACCGGGACTGAAGTACTGACTCCTCACCCGACAATTACACCTATGGGCCACCATATTCTAAAGAGCAGCAACGTGAAGGCCGGATTTGTCGTGTCTGTGATCTCGCACAGGAACGACTGTAGCGTTTTCGGAGAACAAGCCAGCTGAAAGCGTTCAATGAAATGTATCCGGACTGTGCATTGATAATGAGAGATACTTACCAAAGAAATGGGTAGGCAAAACAGAACAGAGTCTGGAGGAAAGGCCATAGTAAGCGACAGTCGAAACAGCAAGCCCAGCTATTCCGGTCGGAATCTCGAACAATGGTATGTGCAGATGGTAAATCAGAGCTTTTCAAATATGTGACCCCAGGGTACGTCACTAGCACATGCCAAACCACCGTAGTATCCGATATCGGATGCATCTCTTGCCACCCTCCTATCTGCGATGAGTTGTTCAACGTAAGGAACAATCTGTGAGAATGCCATAGGATCGAGAATCCTCAAGATGCAAAGGAGTGTGCATCATACACCAGGCTCTGGGAGGTGTTATGCATTTATGGCTCGGTCCTCGGGGTCCTATCGCGGCATTAGTTCTTCAATAGCTGAGGGCAAAAGGTTCAGCTTCGTTCGATCTCGGGAGGGGAGATCGAGCGGTGGACATTCTATGAAGTCGTCGAGGACAAAACTCCAATGTTAGGTGTGAACATGAGCCAATTAATATTCTGATAGGGGTTGATCGCTTGATCTCACATATAGTGACGGCACAGAAGGAAATAGGACTGTAAGAGTACGGTGTGCGTCAGGGGTGGACTAAGGCTCTTGAAAGAGGTAAAACGCACTTGAGACCGTTTTGACCCCTTAGTTCTGAGGGTATGCCTTGCATGACATGGCTTCAACACCGATGCAGGGTCCCCTCCCCTCAGCCTCCATATCCATGACCTTCCAAAAGTTGCACCCTTTCCCATCGTTTTGTGCTCCTGCGTAGCACGTCCACCAATACCTGTCCGTCTCACTGTCCACCCTATGCTTCATATCCGGCCGTAAAATAGTGGGTATCCCACAATGACACTTCGGAATAGTTTCCGCCCGAAAATCCGGTCGGTAGAAGCGGAAAGTTATGTTGATACGGCAGTTCGAAGACTCTCCTCCATCGTCGGAAATATCTGTCGAGTTCGAGGGAGCTTTTACATGCGCTCCACCGTCGGTAATAGGTAGATCAGAGTCCCGATTGGAGAATTGGGATCTCGGGTAGGCTGGGTGGTAAAGATCGATTGGGTTTTGAGGAGGGATAGAGTGCTTGAAGGCTTCTTGACACGAGGCATGCATGATGGTTAACTGAATGAAATAGAAATTAGATGGGAAAGAACTGCTTTAACCACAATGGCATCGTACCGAATTATGCGGTAAGGGGATATTGAATGTCCTCGCTCTTCGGGTTTCAGCTTCTTGAGTTGGAATAACCTCCCGCAGACTAAAGTTCCGCCTAGTACCTGCGTGTCCAGGACAAAGTGTGAAAGTCAATTCCTCCGATACGGATTGTTTGGAAGACCTCGGGATCGACTCACCAAGGCTGAGGGAAGCGATGGTCGGGTATGGCCCGAGATAGGTGAGTTGGTCCGAGTGCCACCCCACACTTTCCTTACTGCCCGCATAGCAGTTAGATGCAGCAACGTTGGCTCTCCACTCTGGCTGAGAAACGTCGCCAGGAGATCCCCATTCCAGCTTAAACCTCTTCCTCTTCGCAAGTTCCTCGTTCACTATCCCTTCTACGATGCGACAGGCCCTTTCCATAGGCTCAGGAAAGGTGGCAGGAGGATCAGTCATCCGACCATTGTACCAATACCGAGCAGCCTCTTGCCAAGTCTCGTCATCATCTAAACCGTTGGTCCGCCTCGCGAAGAAGGAGGTGAGATGAGGGCTTTCGACAACCCTGTCAAAAAGCCACCACTTGTTTCGCTTCCAGTCTCTTGATGCATCGATCATTGTGTAGAAAAGCTCGCATGCTAGGTCCGGCGGCAGGACAGAGTAGTGCAGTGTACATGGAACATGTTGCGCAACAAGGGCGGGCGAGGAAAGGAGGAGAGGGGGCAGTCGTGGAAGAGTGCCCTTCCCCTTTTTTTCTGTGGAAGGAGGCGGTCGCAGGACCTTCATGAGGTCTACGACAGGCTTCGAGGAACTAGACCCAGCGGGAGCCGCAGCTGACTTGCCCCGAGGCTTTGGCAGCAGATGGTCTATGGGCTTTGGATCATCATTTTCACGCGTCGTAGATGGTTTAGAGGTGGGTTTGAGCCAGGCGTCAAGGTTTCCGCTCCGTTTCCGTTTTCGAGTTGTCGTTCTGTCGTCGACGCGTCTTGCCGTGCCAGTGGTCGCGGTCCGAGTCATAGGTTGCTTATTCAGATGAGCGGCAGTATCCTCGACGTTGCCAGAGAATTGCACCAAAGCTTCCAGTATATCTGCTTGCGAACATTCGGAAGCAGGCTCGAGAAGACTTTGAACGAGCGTGAGGAGGACGTCTGTGTCGTCCTCCATCGTAGTAGTGGATCAGCCTGTTCCCTGGAACTGGGAGACAAGGAGACCGGCTAATTACCGTGAGAATTACACGATGTTGCGTCTTGCCGTCTACTCGATCGCGTCGCTGTTTCTCGGTCCCTTTGGTCTCTACCAGGATGGTATCTCGCAGAGCTCGGTGTACGATCTGACTCCTCATTGCAATCATGTTCCTCCTATTTCCAAAGCCGAATTCGACTCTCGACAGGCAGCGCTTTCGTCGGAATTGCACAGGCTCAACGCGTTGGCATATGTCGCTGAACCCAGCCCGAATTCTCAATTCTTTGCCAACTTCTCTTCAGCAAACTGGAAGCTCTCGGAGAGGCCACTATTGCTCATCGTTAGACCGCGTTCTGGGAAGAGTGAAGCCGATATTCAACCGGACGTCACCATCCTTACCCCTACAGTGAGCCTTCCGTGCCTGCTCACTCAAGATACAACTCATGTCTATATTTTCACAGTTCGAGACTCTTAGGGCAAGAGGTCTCCCAGTATCCTCTACAGGCGTTCGCTTTATCCCATGGGCCGAAGAAGCGAACCCGTATTCCACCGCCCTCTCCGGCTTGGGCATTTCACCAGATTCGAATGGGACCATCTTTGTCGATAGTAGTATCCGCAAATTCATCGTAGATGGACTACAAGATGCCGGAAAAAATCTTCGCATTGCATCGGCACCCTTGGCAATAACAAGCCTGAGGGAAAGGAAGTCCCCAGCCGAACTGGAAATACTGAAATGTGCCAACGCAGTCAGTAAACGAACAATTCTCCTTACGTTGGATCATGATCTAAACTCATTCCTTAGGCAACAATCCTTGCCATTAGAGATGTCTATCGCCAATTATCTCCTGGCATGCGCGAATCTCAAGTCAGGAGCATGTTGGCTTCATCATTGGAAAGAGTAGGTCTCAAAGACGGTGGTTGCCTGACTCTTTTCGGATGTGAGTTTCTCCCTTCGCCATTAGACTCGGATGTTGAAAATGTATACTATCAGCCAATGCTGCCCTCCCTCACGGAAGCGGGACGGATCGCATACTTCAACAGGACGACTTTGCACTCTTTGACTGCGGGGGATCTCTTCACGGCTACATTAGCGATGTAACCCGAGTGAGTGAGATGGCATCTCTTCCAGACTAGGTGGTTCTCTAATCCTAGAAGACCATAGCCCTCCCAGGTGCCCGGATCCCGGAGGACCACCTTCAAATTTGGAGCACAGTGCAGGCTGCACAGGTTGCAGCGCTTAAAGCAGCAAGGGCTGGAGCTTTGACCAGGGATCCGGATGAAGCTGCGAGGGCGTGGTTTCGGCGGTTTGGTCTGGACAGGTACTTCACTCACAGGCTCGGCCACGGTGAGTGTTTGCTCCGAGCGGGGACGACTGTGGGTCGATACTGAACCTGGGCGCGCAGGGATTGGGCTGCAAGGCCACGAACAGCCATACTTGCGAGGTGGAAGTGACGATATCATTCAGACAGGGCATACCTTTTCGAATGAGCCAGGCATCTATATCGAAGATAAGGTGAGTCACGGTATCTGTATGGAATTTTCGAGAAGAAGATGCATTTTCCCTCCAGGTCGGGGTGCGATTGGAAGATTGTTTCTACATCGATGACAGCGGTATGCCCAGATATCTTACAGAGGGCGTTGGCGGACCTTCACATTCGCCATGGGCGCCTTGAGGGCTAGATAATACTGAGAGATAGACGCCCGGACGACTGATGATAGACAATAATGGTTATACAATTGGTTCAAACGACGACGATTCCAAATATCCAGATAAAACTATTTAAGCTTGCAGTGTGTATAAAGATAACTAGGTGATTAGATATGGTGATATGGGTAGACGGGAGCCAGAAATGAATGGACAATCCAACATGGATTCAATAGCGGGTGATGGTATACGATCGATGCAACGAGGCATTAGAAGAGCTCCAACAGCTCGCCAGGAGAAGGTGTTGGAAGGGGGATAGCAGCTGGGGATAGCGGGGGGGCGGGGGCTTCTGTCGCATGCTTCAAAAACGGATTGCGGGTATGCATGCGGGAAACCGGGGATGCTGGGTGGGAGGCCGACGTCAGACCCATGCACAGTGATCAAGAGGGGCAGGACATACACAGAACGCCGCACTGGACCCAACGGTTCTGAGAGTCTGAGTCGTGCTTTTCCGGGTTGTCCTGCCTGGGACGAACGGTGCGCCTTGACTTGAGAATGGAGAGGAACTCCTCGAGGGCGTCGCTGGGGAGTGCGCCGGAGCGAGGAGGGGTTGGGGACGGTGGTGGGAGGGGAAAAGCGAAGACTGGACGAGGGGCGACGAGGATGGGGTTGATGTCGTGAGAAAGCGTCATGGTGGTCGTGGTTCAAGTCTAAATTGCCTCCTTTCTCATCAGAACCCATAAGTGCTCCCCCGGCCCGCCGGCCCAATCTCTTCCCCTTCTGTCCGTCCGCCATGAGCCAGGTTCCTCCCGACGCCCCCCTCCCTGCAGACTCGGAGGAGGCTGCGACAGACACCAATACCCCAGCCCCATACAAGTCTCCTCTCCCCGTCCTCCAGCTCGCCATTCTCTGCGCCGTGCGCCTCATGGACCCCGTCACATTCACCCAGATATTCCCCTACATCAACCAGTTTCTCACCAGGCTTCACCTCGTCGAGGACCAGTCCCAGATCGGCTTCTACAGCGGTCTCGTCGTGCGTATTTTCGAGCTTTCGTGTCTCCGAATCTCACCCTGCATAGGAGTCGACGTTTGCTTTCTTTCAGCTCATTAGCATCTACCAGTGGGCCAAGCTTTCTGGTGAGCATCGCTTTGGAACTGTAGCCAGGCTCTAATTGGTGCCAACTAGAAAGCATCGGGCGACGCCCCATCGTGGTTGGGGGCACCTTTGGCCTTGCATTCGCAACTACAGCCCTAGGGCTCTCTTCTTCTCTCTGGACTATTCTCCTTTCCCGTGCCTTGGGTATGTCCTGGTTCTTGATGCACCGCAGCCAACTCATGGCCCTCTAGCCGGACTATGCTCCGGAAATGCCGCGGTCCTCCACTCCGTACTGGGAGAGCTGACCGATTCCACCAATCAGCACATTGCGTTTCCCCTCTACGGTCTTTTCTGGCCTCTAGGAAGCATCTTGGGGTATGCGCCTCTTCACTTCAACCCGTTTTGCTGCTCAATATTCTAGACCCATCCTTGGAGGCTCTCTAGCCAATCCTGCCGACAAATATCCTATCCTGTTCGGCTACCAATTTCTAAGAGATTTCCCGTACTTCCTACCTTGTCTTTCTGCTGGACTTATCTCTTTCGCGACCGCCGTGACTGCTGCCATCTTTCTAAAGGAGGTCAGTGATGCCTCCTTTCCAAATTGGCTGCAACCAACAATATCAGACACACCCCGACAGACAACCACACGCTCCCGGTGAACATCTCCCTAGCTACAGATCTCTGAACTTTGCGCTTGCTATTCCGGAACGAAGAAAACTAACCCTCGGGCAACTTCTTTCCATTCCCATTATACGCTCTCTCAGCATCTCTGGGGCTTCCCTCTGCTTTACGGCTACTGCCTTCGACGCTGTCTTCGTGCTCTTTTGCTACACCTCGATTCCCAACGGTGGTCTCAACTTCTCTGTGCGCACGGGGTCTCGCCCAATTACTTGCAAATGGCATACTAAATACTTCTAGACGACTCACATTGGATATGCCCTTGCCATAGCCGGGACAAGTTCAATCGCCATCCAGGTTCTGCTGCTTCCATCCTTGCTTACCACCTTCGGCCATACAAGACTATACAACTTTTGCATGTTCATGTGGCCGCTGGCTTATCTGTTCATGCCCCTCCTGCACCTGGTTGCTGACTCCCCTATTGCTTTGTGGACTGGCATTGCCTCCCTGCTCACCCTCTCCCGTGTCGCCTGCCTAGCGTACTCGTCAGTCTCTCCGTTTTTTCACCGACCGCCAATGACTGAGCGACTATTGCAGGGTGAGCATGGTGCTTGTCAAGGAACACGCTCCTTCCCCTTTGGCCCTAGGTCAATCAAATGGATTGGTCATGTTCAGCATGTGCATTTCGAGAGCTTTCGCCCCAGCCTTTGTCAGGTGCGTCTGAATGGCAGGCTTTGGGGGCTTCAGGCGAACTCACCAATGTATACTCTGGATATAGCTCAATGTTCGTCCTATCCATCAACCACAACATTCTAGGGGGTTACATGTGGACCGTAGTAATGGTCTCGATCTCTCTTCTAGGATGTAGCCTATCTCGAAGCATATCTCACTGCGAGAGACAGATCCAGATATGATGTTGCGCAAGCTTGCCTCTATTTCCTTTGAAATGCTCTTAATTATTCCTCTTTCCATACCCGTAGATTGCATCTATATCCCGGATAACTGTATCTATAGCCTACCAGCGATCAAACCTGTTCCCAAAGCAAGTCAGGGAGTGAAATATTGAGTTCTTTGGACAGTGCCCAGGCTAGGTCATAAGATATGGCACATTTGAACATCGCCGGCCCATCAATATGCTCCGCCTTCGTCGTTTGATGCACCAATCGACTTGAAGTTAGTTCTTGCACCTTCAAAATAGAGTCAGAAAGCGCCCTTCGGATACAGTAACTGTAGAGTGTTGATGCTCACTGCTGCGTTAATCGCGACACGGCTGATTTCCATGTCCGTATATTCCCCCGAAATTGTAAACTCTGGAGCAGGTAGCCGACTCTCTACGTCGTGCTCCTCTAAAAGCGCCCCAAGGAGCGCAATCAGCCGATCCAGCGGGAATGGGGACGGGCCAAGCAGCCTTTGAGGAACCTGCAACACAAAAGGCAAACGCTCAGCAAGAAGGCGGCAAACCGGGTAGTCTAAACAGCCGTACCTTTGACACCCCCCCTTTAGGCTTTAAACTTGCCTGCGCCTTCCTCCTCCTCCGCTTCTTCTCGTCTAGTCCACGTCCAAACATACGAATGTCCGACTTGGCAGGGTTGGTTGAAGCAAGAAACGATGCCACCAATATGAACTTTGACAGCCGCGGCAGGTGGCTTAGTAGTGAACCGGTGCCGAGGGTGGATGCTGGACTAGCTGTAGTAACTTTGGCTTCTGCCGGTGGCTTCGAAAGAAGGTCGCCGGGAGGCTCGTTCGCTTTAGCCCATTCCGAAGCATCAGTACGACGAGGATACAGGGCTTCCAAAGCCAGGCTGAGGGAGGAACTGAAAAGGCGTGTTAAACGGAGCCGGACGTCTTCAGATGGCGGCTGGATGTCCCCCTGTTCCTCTTCTGATTCGTCGTCCATCTGTGATCGATGCTCGTCCAGGACTGGCTTAACAAATCCTGGCCAACGAGCTGCAGCAATATATTGAAGTTCATGAGGGTCGTGGGTGTAAAGATAGCACACATCGCAAAGTACGGCGATGAAATGTGAGTATAGCGACTTGAGTGACGGGTGGTACAGAGTGGGATTTTCGGACGTCAGAGCAGGATATCTGGCCGCCAGTAAGCCGACGGCGTCTACAAGAGCCAGTTTAGTGAGAGAAGCTGTGGGTATTGAAGCGGGGTAATACCTTCTTTAGTCAACGGCGGAATATCCACAAAATAAGGGTCCGGGGCTGCACCGAGGGGGGGCTTGATCTTGTCCCATTCCACTTCCGAGCTGAGCACAACGCACAAATCAAGGCGGACCTATCGCATGCTGTTGAAACTACCAATTGGCTGAGATAGCAGAGAAATATACGTACCAGCTCTCGAAGCCTCGCGAGAGAAACCATCACTTCGGGCATAGACTCCTTCAGCCTCTCAGCCCTTGCCACCACCAAAACAATCCGTACTTTATCATATCGTTTCGCCCTCCCCTTTCCTTTGCAATCTTTACCCTGCACAGCCCCGGTGGAGTCGACGCCAAATCTTTTAGATAGATGGGTATGTGCCTCTCTGATACCGTGAAGGAACGAATCCAAGTTCTCGTTCCACTGAGCACCGTCGTCCAGAGCCCAGTTTGCGCATCCCTCGTCCCAGCCAGGCCTGTGTTCCACAAGCGAATGGGTGAGTGCCTCGAAAAGCAGTCTATGGGTAAAGCAGCACGCTGCGTCTGCCCACCCAAAGCAGACTCTCGTGGTTGGTTCTTGCTCTTGCGATGGTTCCGGGGGGCCCTGAAGCAAGTTTGTTATGTGTTGCGCGTTTACCCCGAGTCCGTCCGAGGAGTCGTGGATATAAATAAAGGGCGGGGGATAGGTCGAAATGAGGGTGCAGAGTTCCAAGCGAACATCTCTGTAGCCTGTGAAGGTGCAATCGTCTGGTTGAGATGAAGTCATCGTTGAGGTGCGAAGCGCGACTCAGGGAACGCGTTGACAGTTCACACGACCGCGTCCATTGTCCTCGATCAGTAGCGTCTGTGTTCTGGTGAAGCTTCCGAGGTTGTGGCACAATTGCAGAGCGAATGGTTACTTCAGACAAATAAAATGACAATATACGTTATATACAATAGACCTCTGGGTATAACATCTTCTACAAGTCTCAAAGGCCCTTTTCGTCCAGCATAATAGCAAAGACTTAAAGCTTGTTGCCGTTGGAGGACGAGGGCTCGCCCAAAGCATAGAGAGCGTCAATTTCGACCTTGAATTTGTTATAAGCATCCTTCCGGCGGAGTTTCATCGTGGGGGTAAGGGTATTCTCCTCGATGGTGAAGGGAGCCAAGCTCAGGTGAAGACGCTTGATCATTTCGAAGCTGAAGAGATTGAGTGAGTTCGACTCGCAGAGCATCAATTGAACAAGATATTCACCCTTTCAATCCGTTGCGTTGCGCCGCCTTTGTGAGGATCTCGAGCACGTGTTGCACAACCTTTGGATCTTGGGCCGCCGCAGCGAGGGAGACGGTGTCTTCGGGGGTCGTCTTCTTGCCGGTGACGGTGGTGGCAACGGCGGAGAACGCGACAGGGTCGGGAACGACAACACCGATGAGGTAGGATTGCAAGCCATCGCCATGAACGAATACCTGAGCGCAGAGTGGGACAGCACTGTATAGGTTTTCAATCTTCTCGAGGGCAACGTATTCACCCTGGGCTAGCTTCATGATGTTCTTGACACGATCGACAATCTTGATACGACCAACCTGGTCGATTTCCGCGACATCACCAGTATGGAACCATCCTTCCTCATCAATGGACTCCTTGGTGTTCTTCTCATCCTTGTAGTACTGGGTAAAGACGTTGGTTCCACGAATGCAGAGTTCACCACGGGGATTTGGTTTGTCATTGGACGTGTAGCCCATAGCAGGCACGTCGACCACCTTCACTTCGTTGATCGGTACAGGAGGGCCAACGGTACCGCTCGCAGTGGGGTCGTCTGGCCAAGACTTGGAGCAGGTTGCTGAAGTCTCAGTAAGACCGTAACCTTCAATGGTTTCGCAAGCAAACGCGATCTTCAAGAAATCCATGACGTCGGAGGTGATAGGAGCAGATCCACTGATCACCAATTTGATCTGTCCACCAAGAACGGCTTGAATCTATGGCGTTCTTAGTACATGCTTTCCCTTAAACTTCGTAGCTAGTGGAACGAACCTTTCGGAAGACCAGTCGGTCCCACAAAGGATGTGTAGCGATGCCTGTGGTGCGCAGGCGCTCGAGCTTGGTGGAAAGGGCCTTCCTGAACAGATTGCCCTTCAGCCCAGGAACGTTACCCCCAGCCATAGCCGCCTGGTAAACCCGATTCAGGACACGAGGCACGGAGGGGAAGAAGTTAGGCTTGAGGATTTGGGCGTCTTCGAGGAGCCGAAGAGGGTCGCCTGTGAAGTAACCGATTCTCCCACCAAGGGCAATCGAGCAGAGTTCAGCGACACGCTATGTTCTGTTGAGTACTCGCGGACAAGCCGGGGGAGGGTGCGGCCAACGTACCTCGTAAATGTGAGCCAAGGGCAAGTAGGACATCAAGATACCATGGTCGGGCAGCTCCATGCCATACAAATTGCTTTGAGTGGCCAAGGCAAGGTTCTTGTGGTAAAGAATCACGCCTAGAATAATGTCAGTGTCTTACTACCGCGGTGCTTTGATCCTCCGACACTCACCTTTAGGCATGTTGGTAGTGCCCTGCCATGTTCATTAGAAAATACGAGTGGTGTGAGGATGCAAAAACATACCGAGGTATAGCAGATCGAGGCAACCGTGTTTGGGGTGGCAGGGATGGAAGGAAGAATGTTGATTTTGCCAAAGGCCTCAACTACATATAAGTGAGACTTTAATCCGATCTGGTGTTGACAAACATCACTTACACTCCCCAAGCGTCTGGACTTGAACGTTCAAAGTCTGACCCCAGGATTTGAGAACGCTGCTAGCTTCTTCGGGAAGCTCATCGAACGAAACGATGAGCTTCAGCGAGGGGGTGCCCGGAACGAGCTTGAGGAGAGTGGGGATGTGGTCGGCGGAAGTGAAAGCGACCGTAAGATTGGAGTGGTTGATGCTTTAAAAGGGAAATGGGTATCCGCATTAGCGTTCTGACGAGGAGTGTGCTTACATGTATTCTGCAGCAATCGGGTCAGCATGATCATCAGCAAGGTCAGTACAAGCAAATCACGTACCGACCGAGTCTTTACCCAAGGTGTCGTACAAGCTAACTCCGACCTTGTTGTACGAATGGAGCGCAATGTCCACGAGCTGCCACTCTAGGTTGTAAGATGAGCAACCGCCTGATGGGGAAAGAACGAAATTCGGTAGTGCGCACCTGGTCGATTCTGGGACCAGATTCCGACAGTTGGCAAATCTCCTCCTCCGAGTTGCCCGTTCTGAAAGAGGGTGTGAAGAGCACTACCAATGTATTGACGCCTCTGGTCCGCTTCCCCGTATGTGACCCATGAGTAGCCCGGCGCAAATTTCAATGGTCTCTTCGAAACGATTGGGCGCCATCCAAGGAAGTCGCGGTCCTTTCCAAGCTTGAGTCCGTCTTGAAAGACCTGATCCAAGGTGACTAGGCTGTTAGGGGTATTCTCGTCAATCAAGCCCCAAGCGCCTGTCCACAAAAGCGGTCATTGTCACTTCTGTAGGGCGCGCGCCGAGTTAAAAAGGGCAATTTACCGTTGCGATAGTGAGCTGGGGGAGGAAAATGCATCAACTGCTTGTTCCGAATAGCACGAAGTTCCACGTACCTGATTGACCAGGGCGTTTCGTCCCCGGGACTGCAACACCCTGCTTGTCGTAGGGCCTAACTTCCGGCCAGGGATGTTGTTTGTCGGACTGGAAGACCATGTTGCTGACGGGATGATGAGGGAAAAAGGCAAGATGTGGGGGTAACCAACCCAAGAGCGTCCGTAGGCCTATATCAACCTCCGGTCTGGGGTACAGCCGATACACGTGAAAAATGCCGGCAAACAACACAACTGCCAGTCCCCATTCCGAAAGAGTGTTGTTGGTCATACACATTACAGTATACAGAGGACCTAGTGCACCTCAACCCAGCAGATTCAAGTCAACTCCTCCACTGGACCTGCTGAGGCTGCCTCAGCTCATACTCAGAAATGGCATTATCCCTATCCTTGTGCGTAACGGCCATTGACTGGCATACTATAGTCCAAAATCCATGTCCAAAGGACCTCAGTATTATGTCCGTGGCTGCTATATGTAGGCCTACCCCGACAAAGCGACGCGACGGTGGACTGAGCCGCGAGTGATCGATTAGAGGGAGGTTAACATCGTCATTATTATTATTCACCTTTGCATACATACTAGTGTCCGTTGCGTTGCAGGATTGCGAGAACAAGTACTACTGGTATAATGTATCATACAGACAGCCTTCGAGACTTGTGTGCGAAAACGTTATGCTCGTCTTCTACTATCGAGCAACTAGGGTGCACTCAGCACGATCTAAATACACCAACTCAGCAAGGGGGTGGCGGCGGAGCAGAAGAGTGGAACCTACACTCATGAATTGCTCATAATTTATCTGGACCCAACCATCGCGATCGGTGTCAACACTTCGGAGAAAATCAATGGCTGCACTGTAGTCGAGGAGATAGAAACGCACCGTTGGAAAGCTTCGGTTAATGTCTTCACCGCAACACAGGCTCGGACAAAGCGATCGAAAGTGATCCCTGGTGGAGGACCATATCCGGCAACAGGCTCTGAAGCTGTTTGACAATGAATCAGTTTATGTCCGGGATGTGGAAGAGACGATGCTGCTTACCATATTTGTGTTCAATGAGGCCGAGAAGAGGGGGAGACAGGTTGTAGCCGAAACTTCGAAGGGCTTCTGCAAGCTCAGCACCCTCAATAGACCCAGATCTATCCCGATCGAAATGGCGAAAGACATTTTGCCAGTCAGAGATATACTTCCATAGGCCGGCGAATTCTTCAGAGGATCCCATCAGTGGAGCGAACTTCTCAGAAAGGTTCCTGTTCACCTGTAAAGCTGATAGTTCCACTGCGATCGGTATCCTGATGAGGCTTTCAGAACGTAGAGATCAGTTCACAAGATATAGCCTCACAAAAATTGCCATGAGCATCTTGACGGTATCAAGATCAAATTCTGGAGAGTAGCGCTCTTAGTCGGATGCTAGCTGAAGAGAAAGATTGAGGGATCGTACTGGACCAGTTCCCTGTAGTGACGATCGCGGTCAGCTCGTACGAGCAGGTTTGGAAAAGGACGCATCAGTACCATTGACGAGTGCTTGCTGTAGTTCCGTTACGCTGATTGCTCCGGACCGATCTGCGTCGACAGCAGTGAAGTAGGACCACAACTGCGGGTCGGCGCCTGCAGGAACTTGTGGACCTCTGGGTTGATAATGCCCTCCTCCACCATACGAAGGGGGAGGTGCATGATATCCATGGCTCCGAGGGGCCCCATATTGACCGTAAGACATTGTCGAGAGGGCGCTGTGGTTGTGGTTGATGTGGAAGAGTGCGATATGCAATGGGCACAGGTCACTGACGCACTGCAACCCTTATTCAGCAGGGCGATGCGCCCGGGCCGCCTGTAATAAGCATGGTGTCCATTCTCCGTCAATTCTTGGCCTTTTGGAGCACCGGAGGAGCTGAGATACACTTATGGCTCTGTGTAAGCTTGCTATTTTGTCCTCGAAGCAAACCGGTAGGGCAGATAGGGTATAGTATCTTCTTCTGCAGTCCTAGCCCGGCCCATGCAGATAATCAAAACTCAAGTGGGGGTGGGCACATGGGTTTCAGACTCATTTCAACAAAGTCCCTCTGACTTACGAAATCTTATCCAAGCCCGAGGGCTGTGCAGTCTGGTGAGCACCGTATTAGCTTCTCCGTAGGCTGCAGTCAATCTGCAGGATTCCCAGAGGGAACAAGTTGTCTTCGGCTTCGCGAGTGCATCTTGACATGCTGCATTCAAAGCCCAGTAGGCCTCGCTAGCACCTTTCGAGGGAGAAGTTCGCACATGAATGAGGTGGAGAGATTAGGCGCCTGCCATCACGACGGCCGGGTATTAGCGCCGGGGCTGTGACAAGGATGGATCCACCCACAGGGATCAACATTGACTCCCACCTGCATGTGCACCTTCAGCTCGAATCATATATATATATAGGTTTCCTGCAACCTTTGGATTTGCTGAGGAAGAGTTCTCTCATCTGCAACTGTACACCAAAAATCATTCCGCGGTGCATGAAACGCAAAGCTTTCACGGCATCAGGAAATACTACCACATTTGGCCTCATACGGAGAGACGCAATGTGTTGAAATGTGTCGGACGCCTCACACTTGTGTCCACCGGATCTGTCACCAATTCAATGAGTGGAGCCTGACCTCCGGCCGGAGGATTGAAGAACTTGGCGCGTCGACATCGTATTAGTGGTTGGCATGTTGAAGTTTTATGGCAGCGCCTGTTGTCGAGTATCATCATGATGTAGAAAGATTTAAGCTCATGGCCGTAAATTCAGCAATTTGCGCACCATGTTGTCCAATGAACATCTCTCCAGCTGTATATGGCTTCATTGGATCTAGGGGCCCTCGGCCCGTAGGTATTTCGTGATAAACATGCCGCTTTAGTGAGACAGATGCGATTGGCTATTCTGCTGTCTAAAACCTCCGCAACGAATCAGAGTCGACTACGCTTTGGTCCCGGCCGGGATGCAAGGGGATGCACGACGCATAGTATATGCCGCGGCGCTGCGACATGGCTACAGATATGCACCCTGTAGGCGTCCATTCCTCATAAATATACTGCTTAACCTCTCTGCGGGACGATACCAAAAGGTGGACAGGCTGATACGACAATTGGTACCTGTATCCTAAGGGTCCAAGGGACGCCATATTTCTCAGTACACGCATAACGCCATGGAACAGTTTGCATATGATGTGCGTACATCGAAAAGATGAATGTGATTGGATGCAACATTTCGACGGGATCTGACTGATCAGGCAGGCTTTCTGTCTTCCTGTTCCGTTCCCCAAACATTGGTTTGTGGCGTTCGCAAACAACCGCCTCGAAATGGGTTTATTGCGCACGAATCAACCAATCACATCGCTCGTATGTATTCGAATGGCAATCAGGTATTTCAGAAAAGGTTAATTTGTGCCATAAGTATTCTAGCGTACGATAGGAGCTCCAACCCACTTCCCCGACGCCCTCGCCATCGACCAGGTTCCCCCAAACCCCACTACTGTATTCGGCGAGTGGAGTTGCAAAGGTTTGCTGAGTGTCTATAGGTGAAAACAGTATAGTCTCGGGATCGGGTAGTGAGTAGCCGAGCAGAGCATCTGGAAGGGTTTGAATTCCGTCTGCCAAAACCCAAACCCTCGATGACTGAATAGTGCACTACATACGTATTGTTGACGAGCTTATCGCTGAGCGCTGACCACCGAAAGTACCGCGCGAACAAACTGTATGGTACTACCGTCATGCCGAACCCTCCAAAACGAATCGTCGAATCGTTAATTGACGAGCAATCTCACCACAAAGTGGTTATATTTGACATACGTCACATAATGGGCTGTTTTGATTGTCAGTCAAGCCTAAGGTTCGTCATTAGAAGCGGGACGTGGGAATACAGGCGGCGGGTGGCGTCATGATGAAGCGGATGTTCATCGAGGCCAGAGTATATCGAGGTGCATTACTTATGGAACGACCCTGACCTAGAGGTACGAGCATTACTCACTGGAGGGCAAAAATGTTAACTCGTAGTATGTTTGGATTGAGCTGTAGAAACCATTTCAAAGCAAGGGGGAGTACTGACGGGGGCCAGTATTTCGACCACCAGACATACGCACTGACAGTGAAGGGAGGAAATCCGGGGTTGAATTAGTGTAGCGCAGTTGCGTAAAAATAACCATTCTGTGTTCACGCACATGGGAGGAGCATCCCCCGCGTTTTGCGGGGAGCAGATTTGTTGACAGGGAAGGGTGCCGTCGGTGACGGTCCAGGATTGTCCAAAGCACTTTGACGACATGATGCGCTCCGCCAGGAGCTTCGTGAGGCGGGTCGGTAAGCGTGAAGGTGACCTGATCCTCCGGATCCGACTCGTGAATCAAGACGTGCAATCCCTTCTCCCGAAGGTGGTTAGACTCTTGACTACCGCCTGTCGAACGGTCAACGTTCTGCGACGACAAGCCTTCCATGTTCCATTTCCTCTGGAAGAGGTTCCAAGTTCTCAGCCAGAGCAACGGGTTGATAAAAGTCACCATTTTAGTACCGCACGAGGTTAACGAGCTCATGGGGCACTGGTGTAAAGATGGAACAAGAGCCAGAAGATGTCAGCTCCGATCGCCGACAAATCAATTCAAGTAACATGCTGCCTCGGGCCTCCATTAATGTCCCGAGTCGCACATCCAGTCTGGGAACTTTGACCCAGCAGACCAAGAGAAATCAGACCCTACAGGAGATAGCAATCATGGAAGCCAGGTAGATGCTGTATGAAGGCCATGGAAGGGCGGCAGGAGAAAAGGGACCTTCAAGTGTCGTTCTGTGGCCCTAGAGAGTCCTGCCGGAAATATTGATCGAACCGCTAGGCCTCCAGGTCCAGTAGGCGCGAATACATAGAGAGCTGGTGAGGCAGGATCGGGTGCAGTACTTAGCCTTGAGAAATGAGCCCTCCGACGTCGATGCGTGCCAGGTGCCACATGACGGAATGTGTGATTACCCCCAATTCAGCTTGAGATCGATCCAGATTCCATCGAAAATGGAAAATAGACATAATTGACTGGACTGTATAGACAGCAGTGGACCGGGATGTCGGGCATGGCCCTTCTTCCAAACCAACCCGAAGGAATCGTGGAATTTAGGCAGGAGAATGCCCGGTGGAGAAAGTAGTCAGAAAGGTTTGCCAGATTGTCCTCAGGCTGGCTCGTCTTCGTAGAACAAGAGAGCTACAGCGGAACCTCTGACAATTGTCAAGAAGTAATAGGCGAGTTCCGCGACTTTTGATACAAACTTCGTCTCAAACGGGGAGACCCAAAGAAGCCCAAGATCCTGATGAATAGAGTGCGCCAATTTGATATTAGTGAAACGTAGGAGGCAGACTGCAGCGCTAGAGTCGACACCCCGAATAGAAAGATTGCGCCGAGGGGGTGAAGGCTGAATGAATTAATATCCAACCGCTACGCGAAGGGGGGGCTTTGGAAGGTGCTCTTTCCAGATGACCTGCAGGGGGGTGCGTTTAGGAACAAGGCAGACGTAGTTTGACGACGAGGCAGAGCCAGAGCTGAGAGAGCGTCGCGAGGACGACAGTGCGGAAGCGGTCATTTAACTCACGTGATCTTTTCCAGGCGGCACCAATGAACTCGAAAGCTCAAACTTTGCTCTCAACCTTTGGCCTGAATCTGAAAGTTTGACGACTCTCTATTCGGCGATCTATTGCAACAAATGGCAAATCCCAGGCAGCGAAGAAAAGCTCGCTCTTCTTCATATCGCCCAGTTTCACATTCAAAACACGCCAAGAAGAACTTGAAAAAGACCCCCAGTGAGTGCGGTTTGAGGGTTTTCCAGTGTTTTATCTCAATTGTTCCATCCCTTTTGCGGCATAAGCGATTCGGGGACCAAAGGCTCTCCAAGATGCCTGGGACAAACGAAAAACTGTGAAGCAAAAGTACGTTTCGACTTGCAATGAACGGATTTTGAACTCGGGGTGAAGCTGATATTTTTTTCGCGCGTGTAGTTATGCCCGGCTCGGACTCATCCATAGTCTCAACCCCAGTGCACCTGGTGGTAGCGAGACACAGCTAGAGCCCTCGTTTGATAAAGGGGAGATGTCGATGGATGCCCAGCCTATCACCTCTTCCAGTACTAGCTCGAGACCGGTCCCAGCTGGCCGCGGCCGAATTCTTCGAGATGAGGCCGGCAATGTGATTGGCGTAGAACTGGCCGACGACGAGGATACGAACGACGAAGATGTCGAGGAGACCATGCAGGATTTGGAGCCAGAGGTAGAGGGGTCCGTAATGGACCGGTGGGCCGCGAATCTTGGGCCAAAAAATACCGGCATGGGGGAGAGGTCAGCGGGCTTGCTTGAGGGTGAGCAACTTTCAGATAATGCCTATCATTCAAACCTATCCTACGTCGCATCTATTGCCACTGCTGGCGCGATTCCGTTGCCCTTTCCGTTTGATGCACGGCGTGAAGAGACTCGATCGTCAAGGCGCGTTATCAATGCACGCTTAGCGCCTTCCTTTTCTCAGCTCCGCCGAGCGCGCTGTTTCTACCTGGGCAAAAGGCTGACCTTTTCTGTGACAGAGCTGGAAGGTATCGCAGTGAAAAAGCATGTTGAATCGAACACGCTAGCCGCTCCCCATTCGAGCATGGGCCCCAATTTCCGCCACCCTGCTGCAGGGGAAATTGCCTACCTCTCGCGGCTGGTTTCCAAACACGGGGAAGACGTGGAAGCCATGGCGCGGGATCGGAAACTTAACCCTGACCAGCGAACGGCAGGCCAGCTACGGAGAGCGTTGCGAAATGCTGGGTACCCTTGCGGGAAGTAATGACTCGGCTCGTGTCACAGCTTACAGCAGAGGATATCTTCGATTTCGATAAGGATGTCATGGATAGTTTGCGAACGAACCGGGCGAACCTGCTCCAGCGACGAGAGGGTGAGGGTTTCTGCCAGGCTCGAGAATGACGTTCTTATGCTGCGACCGTCAGTGCTGGCCGCCGACGAACGGTGAAAGCTGTTGAGCGGAACACGCATGGCCCTTGTGGGAACGAGGGAGACCCATGTGGAAGCAGCTCTGGTTGGCCAAGTTTTCCGACTTCTGCTGCCGTTGAAATTTGATTTAATTATGCTGTGATGTTACCGCTTCCTGGCGGCACGAGGGGAGAGTTGTGAGAGAAAAGGGATAGAGTTTGGGACGGGCTGGGAGCCACAGCGCTGGGCCACGGATGCCCCATGTCAAGGACGTATGCTGGCGCTGATTGGCTGGACGAGGGCTGGCCGAGTGCCGACGGTTGGAGGTGGCCCAATGGAGACCGACCCGATTAGGAGAGGAGATTGCCGACGGGAGCTCATTGGCTGGGTGCTGTGATTGGGGGATCTGGACGGAGATCTGTGATTTAATTTGGTCAGATCTGCCGTCCGTCCGGCGAACTAAAATTCCTTTCTTTTCTTCGACGAATGCTAAAGCCATCCATTCATTTATTTCGGACTGATAATCCATGTTAGATCTCCCTCTTTTCCCAGATCCGCTCCAGTCGTGCTTTCCTCCCCCAGCCTCTCTTTATATTTATCCTCCTCATCCCTTTCCTGGACTCCACCTCCTCCATGCCGTCTCCACGCACCGCCTCTGCCTCTGCCTCTGCCTCCTCTTCCTCCTCCTCCTCCGCCCGAGCCGCCTCCGCCCCCTATGCCCGCCGCTCCGTCGCCCAGCCAAAGTCCACCCGCCAGCAGTTTTCTGCCTGTGGCGCATGTCGCATGCGACGGTGAGCACCCGCTTATCATCGTCCTAGGCTCGTCCTTGAACCACAATTCGTCGTCCCCAGCGTCCGCTGCGACCTCAAGGACCTCGTCATCAATGCTTCCCAGCCCCATCCCACCTGCTCTAATTGCAAGGAGCGCGGCATAAAATGCGTGTACGTCCTCCCCCCACCTCATCGCCCTCCGACGCTCACGGCTCCGTCTTCCAGCGACGAGTTTGCCGATGTCAAGGCGGTCAAATTGCTCAGACGTGGCCGACGGCTCCAGCAAGTCGAGTATGTCCTGATTGTTTACGCCAGCCGTTCGTTTACTCATCCTTCTCTGCAGGGCAATCTATGGCAAGACCGCAGACGTCGACAACGGCTCCGGTATTCCGTACCCCACTCGCCCCCAGAATGCCATTCCGGCTCTCCATGCCGACTTTTTCTATTCTCCGTTCTGGCGGTGGTTCTGCATTCAACGTGGGGTTTTCGTCTTCGCTTGCTTACTGTTAATCTCATTCGCCCACAGGCCCGGTTCTGGATGCAGCAGATTTCTCCTCCAGATTCCTGTCTCATAGTCAGGGAGAGCGGCCGTTCAGTCGTGAAGCCACGCTTGTGACCATGGTCTTGGTCGTTTGGGCTTTTACCTTTGGGCTCAATGAAAGGGGATTTCCACTTTACGACGATGTACACTCCAAAGAGCAGACCCGCCCCTCCTCGAGCGGTAGCAATTCTGCGATCGATTCCCTGGACATTAACACCTCTGAAAGACGCCAGGAGACCCGGGAAAAAATCGGCGTCATGGTCCAACAGATCCTGGAGCTGATTGATATTCATGGAATTCTGCGAAGGCCTTCATTAGACGGACTTCGCACTCTCTTGCTGTTGCTCCCTCTGCTGGAAGGTATGTGCTTTCCCATGTCAATGAGCTTCCTCTCTCATCACCATACTTAGATGTCAAGCCTCTGGAACGGCAGGCTATACACGACGCTGCTATGTTGCACGTTCAAGCTTTGTGCTCCTTGCCCAGTCCTTCTCATGTCGCTTCTCAAGTGTACGATGACGCTTCTGTACGAGCAAGGTTGTTCTGGTATGCGTATACTCAGGAAGGTTTGCTTTCCGGCATCCGAGGCAGCCGATTCATCTTGTGAGGACCTCTCCTTGATATGTAGGCATCTCGTTCTGAGGATTCACAATACAGGCATTCGGAGGATTATGAAGCTTTCCAGCGGTCGCTGCCACCATCGAACTACGCCTTTGGCGGTCACAATTTACCTTCCCCTCCCTCACCTTCGACGTCACTCCCCGTTCTGCAGCCCGACGCCCAGAAATTTAACCGCCTCATCAACTCCTCGACCCTGCCATCGCAGCTCAACGTAATATGTCGAAAAATCCACAGTATCTTGACTGGGCCTAGAGCAGCCCGGCGGGCTGAGGAACACAATTTAATTGACGCGCACGGTATGCGAGAGATCTGGAACGATCTCGACCGGTGCTGGCGGGAGTTCAACGCCATTCGGTGTAATGCTTCGACAAACGAAGACCCCGCTAGTCGTTGCGACACTGAATGCTATGCATGCGCATGGATGATCTTCATCTTCGAGTGCCGTGAGTGTGACTGTCCGTCCACTGCTTTCTCTGTTATTAATGTCCAACGTTGTAGACAACGTCATCCGGGAGTCTCTCAGGCAGTATGCGTCTTTGGGGCAGTCACCTTCCTACACAGGCGGATCTTCTTCCCGCCCCTCTTCCGTCTCGTCGACGTCGCCCTACCTTTCCCCACAGCATCTTCAAGGTGTCGCCACACGCAAATGCATCGCGCTGCTCCCGAACGTCATTCGAATCATGAAATACTGTATTAACTGTCCCCGGGATTCCGCTAAATCCGGAATTTTCGTTTGGGATTCTGGCTTGGTTCGCGATGGATGCTTCTACGCAGGCTATCTGGCAGCTTCGGCAGATGGGGATATTTTAGACCCCCTCGACATCCCGCCAGCGGAAATGAGCGATGGTGAAGGCAGCTCGCCTCCATTGACCACTGACGAGGGTGTTATGATATGTTTATCCGCCCTGTCCTCAATGCGCTGGTCGTTCTCCAAAAGCGAGGAGAGAGAAGAAACCATCCGCATGATCTGGGAGACTCGGAAGTCGAAACGCCACCGTTATCCTGATGTTCCATACGAACCCGCCTACGGTGGAACTTCGAATACCCAGCTGCAGTCAGGATTCCACCCACAGAGCCGACCCATTCTCTCCGCCACTTCATACCCCGATCGACCGATGCTACCTGCGCTGACTCAGTTCTCGCAATCTCGGCGAGTTGGATCGGCGCCCAACACCGCCTGTACGTCCGACGGTCAAGGCGCTCATGGTTGGCCAACGTATACCCCGCCTGGGACAGCGACCTCCCTGACCACCAGTACAACGGGACTGAGCATTCATGGTTCTCCCGACTTTTCGAGTGCCTTGGCATCATTCAAACCACCGTCCGACGATGGCTATTATCACGGTGGGGGGGACCTCGACCAATTCACCTACAATGTTCCTCTTTCCAATTCTCACCAAGCGCATGCCATCTCCAGCGCAACACATGCGACCAGCTACATCCCACCACACTCTTCTCACTTTTCTTCCGGTCCCGACCCCGTTGTCGCTTCAGGGAGTGATTACGCATCGTGCCCTCAATTTGGGGATAACTGCAATGCATCATATCATTGAGTAGATCTCTTCATCCCTTTCCTTCATTATGCCTTTTCTATGTCTCGTCCCGGATGCATTTAGCCATGTACCACTTTCTACTTCATCTTATGATTGCAATTCTCCTTGACGGACCATCTCGTGATATTTAGGTAGTGATAAAATGTACTCTTTAATTCTGTATTTGAAGTTAATGACAGATACCCGGTAGAAAGGCATTCATGACCTCGGGATGCCGACCAAAAGCAACTGCCATGCCCCGGCCCTAAAATTTTTGAAATTTAGAGCGACTCCGATCGGAGCTCGTGGTCGAAAAAAAATACGTATGTGGACGACAGCCCGAGTGAGATGAAACACTGATTTGTGACCATGTCCTACCTACCTTTGATTGGAATCCTCGATACGTACCACCAGGAAACACCCCAGAAAAGGTTAGTCCTTTTTTGCTCAAGTAAAAGGCGGCCATCTCCACGCGGAGTTCTTCTAGCCTCGTGATCGCAGTCCCGCCGTAAGAAAAGAGAACTCCAGGGAACATATACGTTCGACGTGAGGAATGAAAGGAAGACCTTGACGTTTACTCTGAGAAATCAGATCTTGGGACGTCACGTCCAGGAAAAGTCAGTCGAAAGAGAAGGAGAGAGCTTCTTGACGTCAAGTAGCCAAAAGCAGGGTATCATTCTGGGGGTCCACGAACTAGTCCCCGTGGACTATTTCCTTTTTCCTTCATAATCGTGGGTTTTCAGGGATTGTCTAACTGCGGTAGGATTGGGGGGCGAGGCAGAGGGAGGGCGTCTCCTCTGGGAAGGAGCGGATGCGATGTCTGTCACCTGAGAAACCAAGTTGGAGCGAGGCTATTGATATTGATTGAAGGTGTGTGCATGTTCCATCCGGGGACGACTGGGGAGGGATAACTATGCGTCCGCGCATTCCTCTGATAACGGAGAATGTGGGTCGGTATGGTGTACCCGTGTACAAGTCCCAGGATCTGGAAGAGATCTGAGAGCAGCATGACGACACATGTTTTGACTTTATCTGGTGTGATACGACTTCGTGATCAGGAGATGCGAGGCTACCCAAGTTTAGGCCTCTCTTTTCGATAGCACATGAAAGGGGCTTCTCTGGACTTGGCGACTACAGGTGGACATTCAGGAAGAGGCAAGGAGAGTAGACTTGGGCCCCGTCCCAGCTTGGGGACAAAAAAGCCAGAGTCGGATCCTGAAGCCTGTGGCCGCTGCTAGTGTCCGACATACATAGACGCCGCAATGAGCAAACCACGCCACAATGCCCATGCCTCCGATAGAGACACGCGCTTCTCTTTCGAGATTTAGTGGCGGGGACTAGTGGAAACGCCTCGCCTGTAGCACAAAGAAAACAAGCGAAGACAGCACGATGTTTCTCCACGGAATCTAGATTCCACCGGCGTAAGGGTTGACTTTCGGAATTCGGTGAATAGATGCGTCCACCAGCGCGCTAGTTGTGAGAGAAAGTTAGCCGCTTGTGGGGGGTGGCCCCGCTGAGTAGCCCAGTAGTTGAAGCTTGTCATTGAGCCAGCATCACTGCTCATCACCGTTCCGTCGGGGCTGCCACTGAACCCGATCCTTGGCACTTGTGATTGGCCAGAATTTTAATTGAGGTCGCTTGCCGGGCTCTCACGGGGGACGCCGATCCTCGGCGGAAGCAGTGTATGATTTTCAGAAGATATATCTTGACGGTAGTTGCACATCACCGACGGAAAACCTCGGTATGTTCATTCTGTTCCACCTGATATATGGCAGGGATGCGTCACGATGACTTTGAGACCATCCACCTTCCGGGATCATGATAGCAATGAAAACGGTGTTTGGTCGATAAACCTTTGAACACGGTGTGGGAGACGCACCGACAGTGGGCGATACGGTATACTCATGTCCCCGTCGCCGCCGTTGTTTGCCACAGGTTTCGATAATCTGCCTTGGTTGAGTCGTTTCCAGAAACAGATTGAATCGTCACCGGTACACCCAAAGGATGAGACATGCTGTCTTAATCCGTGTTTTCTATCTCGTGCCCAGAAACGCACCTCTCTTTCAATACAACGTCGGGAGATGCAGTCTTTCGAAATTTTTCTTGTCTAGCCTTTTCGCTCCCCCTTTTTCAGCGGGCATCCTCTACAGACTAGTGTCAACGGTCGATCCCTTCAAAGGACAAATCGAGCCCTGAGCGTTGCAGACTGCATCCACACCGCATCAAGCACCCTGTCTCATTGGACAACCAAAAGAAAAGGTGTCAGCACCGCAGACGAAGGCGAGCTCAAGCCCGAGCTTGTAGTCACAGTTAACCGGTAACTGATCAGTGGCAGGACGCCTACTTCGGACGTCCACCGTGAGTCCGATTAGTATCTGATAGGCGCCCAATGATAGGTGGCTGTACAGTGCCAAGCGGGGAATTGTCACAACTGCCAGTGTCCACAATCCGCCATGTCGAAAGGGAGCAAAAGCAACTCGAAAATCAAGGCTTGTAGGAATCAAACTGCTGGATAACTGAACCTACAGGGCAGTGTCATGCGATTGACGGCTTTGTTCGACCGGCTTTTGCCCTAGTTTTTCTGGGCTTGCTGCGCTTCCTCTGCAAGTCATCTGATTTCTTGGCCCTGGGTTTCACTTGGTTCTGTGACGCACACAGCCTGACCAGAGACGTACTCCTTCAAGTTACAGCCATTGGCATCCTCCCTGCCACAAGTCTTTTCTCGAAAGCAGCTCTTCTCACATGGATTTCTTTTGTAAGTGACCAAACGTAGAAAAACGTTCGTTCCATGTACTGATAGATTTCCACTGGATCCTGCTTTCTAACAGTCTGCTTGCCCGTTCTTTGTATGTATGCCTTCAAAGCCAAAGTACGACAGTTCATAGAATTCTCCCAGTTGGCTGCAAGACCACCCTGAAACCTGACGGTGACCAAACACCAAGGGTTTGCCCAAGGTGTAACAACGGTAGGATGGCGTCTGAGTATCTCAAAACAAGCCCATTGATCGTTTCTGGCTCTTAGCTGCGGTCGTCAGTGCTAAATCGAGAGAGTGGTTCGAAATATGTTTCGTTCCCTTGATTCCGATGGGGAGTAAACATATCTGGGCATGCTCTATATGCCAGTGGCAGAACCAAAGACAGCCTGGAGGGTAAGTCGAAGTTATCGCAGGAAGGGACGATTCTCAGCTAACTTTTGTCGCAGATGGGAGCCCTCGCCAGTAGGACAGGCGGGGCCTCCTCCAGCAGGATACTATCCTCCTGGATGGCAACAAGCCCACCATCCTCCCAACCAGCAGTATCAACAACAGCCGTACCCCAATTACGGGCCTCCGCAGGGTGGTTCTTACTATCCCCATCCCCAAGGGCAGGTGCCAAAATACTGATGATTCACGTCGCCTGACTTGTGTTTTTCATTTCCGTATGCCTATGAAATGAGCTGTACTGCGTCGTCATAATAGTATTGCTTGGACAGAGAGTAGCTGGAGATATGGACATGATAAGGCAGACGGGCCCAAGTTTCTCTTTTTGACCATGTGGGAGGCTTCCAGCGGTGCCCATGGTGAGGTGCGAGTGATAAATGGAACAAATGAGTGCATTGGGAGGAGCATGGGATGTGCCGCCGTGGTTTCCAGGGAAAGGCGCGGCGGTCAGAGCGGGGTCCAGAGACCACGTGCCTCGTGGTGGGTACTGCCTTGGGTTGTTGACGCAGCCTCTTTCACCACCTCCTCCACCCAGCCAACCTCCTTGCCCGTCATGCACACCAGCGAATACGACTATCTCTTCAAGCTCTTGCTCATTGGCGACTCCGGCGTCGGCAAGGTCTGTTTCCTCTCTGCTCACCATCGCCCCCGCTGACACTCGCCCTTCCCAGTCTTGCCTCCTCCTCCGGTTCGCAGACGACACATACACCGAGAGCTATATCTCCACTATTGGCGTTGACTTTAAGATTCGGACGATCGAGCTCGAGGGGAAGACCGTGAAGTTGCAGATTGTAAGCGTCTTTTCGTGCTGCTTCCACTCCTTGTTATTGTGGCTCGACGATGCGTTGTCGACCCGATCATATCTTCTCTTTCACATTTTCCCAAGCCCTTTTCTCTATCGCTTCGTGCTTTAGCTTGGCTTGAGTATAATCTGACGCTTGCTTGCTTGCTTTGGGAAACAGTGGGACACTGCTGGTAGGATCGACCCTCTCCTCAATGACCTCCTATGTGACTCACCTTTCTGCAGGTCAGGAGCGCTTCCGCACCATCACGTCCTCATACTACCGCGGTGCTCATGGTATCATCGTCGTCTACGATGTTACCGACAACGGTGAGCTGGAGTTTGAGATAACTGCATTTCTTTCCGCTGATCAGCGCTCAAGATACCTTTACCAACGTGAAGCAATGGCTTCAAGAAATCGACCGCTATGCATCGGAAGGAGTGAATAAGCTCCTGGTTGGCAACAAGTCAGATCTCACTGGCAAGAAGGTCGTTGAATACAGCGTAGCCAAGGTCCGTGCTCTGCATTGCTCCTGCAGACCGCCTATCTCACCGATTCGCTAGGAATTCGCGGATCAATTGAACATCCCTTTCCTTGAGACTTCAGCCAAGAATGCGACGAATGTCGAACAAGCTTTCTTGACGATGGCAAAGCAGATTAAGGATCGGTACGTTCTACTGTGCCACCGGGCGATTGATTCACACTGATTGTGCCAACGCAGCATGGGATCTACCTCGACACAGACAGGTACTGGGAAATCCACGACCGTCACTCCAGGACAGACTGTCCAGCAACAACAGGGGGGTGGATGCTGCTAGACTACCTGAAGCGAACCCATTGAGACTTTTCGCTGCGCGTATCTCGACCTTGTTGTATGATGGAGGGTCGGGTACACCCATTTGTCCCGATTGTCGGATGCGCGAGCCGTTGCAGACCTTACACCATCTACATCTTCGTTACTGCCTGCCTCATGCTTTATTACTTTAGTTTGCGGGAATACACAATTTCCAACCTTGTATACCTACACTTGCCTGGACAAACTTGACCCACGTGATTTCCCTAAAGGTGATTGGATTGGGATGCCTGACTCTTCTTCATCTTTCACAGTTCCCCACTTCAACGGCTCAAGCTTGTTTGAAGTTTGCAAGTTTCTGCGAGCGAATCGTTGAAGCTGGGAATACGAATTACCCAGTCCACGACGCGTCACAGAATCACCCGCTGCGCAATCGAAGCCAATAAATACAGTCCCTCTCCTCCTCCAGATTGTCGCCATTCCACAATGAACCACCCCAGGAATTACGGAGCCATGAATCCCTCAGGAAGTCCACAGTATATGAACACAAGCGACGTCCAAGTTGTAACGAACGTCTTTGAAGTCACCCGGTAAGCCGCGCCACACACTAAGAGGAGGGACACTTGCTAATCCTGAAACGGCTTTAGTTTGCCAAACGTGAGGTATTGGCTTTACGATGGTAAGATGGATTGTGCAAAGCGCTGTGTGTCGCCATGATTGCTTATCGGCCGCCCCCTGTCTCTCTGTCTAGTCTGTAAGTTGACGGCGACCGCGCCGCGTGTCCTTTGACGCCTGGCAACAGTCCTAATTTTTGGCTCTTTAAGCCTTCAAACCCGACATCGAGAAGAAGTCTTGGAGAAAACGAGCAGACCTTGTGAGACACTTGCAATACAGAGCTTATGCTCACGACTTTCCGGTTCCTTTTCTTTTCGACGGTGGGGCAGTTGGTTTTGCGCACGAGCGCCTTCAGAATGGACTCGGCGCGTTACGGACGGTAGGTCCTGCCAAGCTCCCCGCCATGAAGTCTTACCATGGCGTGCTTCTAGTTTCGCGTTCGCCTTCGAGATAATGGACCTCCGAGTCCAGATGCTAACCCGAGGAGCGTGTACGAGGTGACTTTCAAAAAAGCAGGAGGAGGACCAGGAGGAGGACCAGTTATTATAAAACCCACGCAAGCTATACCTATCCAATTGATCTCAACGAAGAGACTGATTGGGTCCTTTTCAGAGATTTGAATGACCTTGTCTGGAAGAATCGAGCGTCAGACGGTCGATTACTCCTCATCAACTTCCTTCAGCTTGTCATTCGGCAAGATAGCAACAAGCAAGTAGTTTCATTCTTATGCTCTGAAAATAGCTGATACAACTACTCGCTGCACTTGGCAGCCTTCATCCCAACAATGGCAAAGCATACTTTGCTGCCGAAACCCACCAGGTTGCTGGTAGCTTCCTGGAGTTCAAGAGAGGGATATTTCAGTAAATTTCTTCTGTGCTTTCTTCGGAGATCATTCACCCTTACCGTCTTCCCTTTATTAGCTCTGTTCGACCTGCAATCAACAGGATGACCGTCGTAGTCGATGCGGTCGTTGCGCCATTGTATGAGTAACTTCATTTTGCTTTGTGCATGTCTGAATTGTTTTGATAGCCTTCGCCCTGGGGTCTTCATTGAGTCTGCCCTTGGGCTCTTGAGCAAGGGAAATCATCGTAACAACAATATTCGCACATTGGAGAACGTTGATCACAACGACCTGGCGGCGCTCAAGAGGATTTTCAAGGGGACATTTATCAGAGAGAAGAAAGGGAACCCGCCAAGGGAAGGGAGTAGGAGAAAGATCAAGGGATTTGTTTTCGCGGGCGGCCTCTACTCGTTTGAGAACGACGAAGGGACAATGATTACCGTTGCAGTATGTGCCTTTTTGTAATGATGTTCTCGTAGACTCATTGACTCTAGGAACACTATCGACGAGTACACGCAATGACGGTCCGCTACCCAAAGATCCCAGGGGTTGTTCTGAGAGAAAAACCCACTCTCGAGGTCGTTCCTATGGAGTTCTGCTGGGTGGAACCAGGCCAAATATACAGAAAAACCCTACGGGAGGCTGACACGCGAGCAATGGTTGAGTTTTCCACATTGCTACCCAGGGACAAGCTTAACCGCATCCGTGGCGCCGTAAGTGCTCTTTTTAAAAAGCATTTTACAACCTTCATTCATGCTTCCGTGCAGCGGGACTACTATCAAAATTCCGAAACTATGCGCCATGCAGGCATGGAGGTCGCCCCAACAACTATTACAGCCCAGGGGCGCTTATTCTCTCCGCCACAGATTGTATTTCAGAATGGGCCGATCGTACGTACACTCGTTTTCTTCTGGTGGTATCCCCGATGCTCACGACGCCAATGTCCAGTCCGTCAATGAGGGAAAATGGAATGTGCTGAACAAAAAGTTGTTCAGAACTGTAGGAAAGTGCGAGTGGGGGCTCATCAACCTTGAACCAATGAGAATCCGTTCACCGTCGTTGCACATCCGCGAATTGCAGAGCAACGCGAGGAAGCTGGGTACATATTGGTCTTCTTCTGAGACATTCCGTCCCTTATGCTTCTTCAGGTATCCCACTAGAGGACCCCCTCCACTTCTCAAATATGAATCCTCAGACCGGTGACGTGCTTAAGGTACGTGTTTTTCCACTCGTCATCTGCGAGATTTCGATTTCACCATTGTTCTGTGTGCAGGACCTCGATGATTTCATGGCCAGGGTTGCAGCGAACTTCATGGACAAGATCGAACCGGTGATGAAAAAACGGAAGGTTGAAAAGGAACAAAAAGAAGAAGCAATGCGAGCTGAGTACAAAGCGATGCTCCAAGCAAATGGATTTTTCCTCCTGATCATACTTCCGAAAGAAGCAGCGTCCCTGAGAGCTGCTATTAAGCACTGGGGCGACGTCATGGAAGGTAAGTCGTAGTCTACAACCTTTACTCTCTTTGAATTCTCGACTATCTTTAACACTGCAGGGATTCCCACTCAATGTGTTCGTGAGGACAAAATATCAAAGTTTGAGAATCCCAACGGCAGGCAGGGGAACAGTTCTCAATACTGGAATAATGTACTCTTGAAGTAAGTGCTGTTGCTGCCTTCGTTGATGCATTCACCACATTCTCCTGCGCATAATAGAATCAATACTCGAATGGGCGGCGAAAATTCCAGGATAGCCGGCAGCAGCAAGATAGAGCAACTTGCGAGAAAGGGAAAGGTTACTATGTTTGTCGGTAAGGGAACAAGCAATTTACATGCTGGACGCAGTCTCACTGCTAAGAAAAACAGGGTCCGATGTGAGCCATCCCGGTCCTGGTGTGCGGAAACCTTCAGTAGCGAGTCTGGTCTACAATCAGGACCAGCTCGGGATCAAGTACACTGCGATCACGCGCCTTCAAGACCCTCGCGTCGAAGTCATGGTCGACTTAGAGGACATGTTTCACGGCGCTGTTGTTGACCTCATGGGGATTGCACGTGGGCCCGTCACAGACATCATCTTCTACCGCGACGGAGTGTCGGAGGGCGAGTACGATGACATTATAAAGCACGAAATTGGTGCGATTGAACGTAAGTCAAGTAACTACACGGCCCTTGACAGTTTTGTTGATTGCCCAATATCAGGAGCCATCGACACGGTATGGTCGACTCATGACAAACTCAAGGCTGGTGGCTACAAAAAACCGAATTTAAGCTTTATTGTGGTCGGGAAACGGTGCGTTTCCATGCCAGTTTAGCATGAATGCTGCTAACCTTGATTGCTCTACAGTCATCACACACTACTCTTCCCGGGTTCCCCTCAGTAAGTTGATCACTTCCTGGCCTTATAACGCACGGTCTAATTTTTGTCCATAGCCTCAGCGATCAGAAAGGAAACTGCAAAGCAGGCGTTGTCGTCGATCAGGATATCAATCAGCCCTTGATTACCGACTTTTATCTCCAGTCACATGCAGGACTTATTGGAAGTTAGTGCCAGATGTACTCAAGGAGGCAAGTCGACTGACGAAATCCAAACTTGTAGCGTCGAGATCAAGCCATTATATCGTCCTCAAAAACGATGTTTTCTGCAACGATACTCAAGCGTGAGTGAATTGATTGAGGTTACTTGGCGCCTGCCTGATACGAGTCGTTTGACCTCCCGAGATATATAGACTTCAAGAGGTATCGTACGCTCTATGTCACGTCTACGCGAAGGCGACGCGCTCTGTGTCCATGCCTGCACCGGTTTATTGTGAGTGGTCTCTACCCCAATACGCGTCTCTGATATTCACCGAAATCTTGGTAGATGCTGATGTGAGTTCCATTGATCAGTCAGATGAACGATGGAAACTGATTATCTGCCAGCTTGCATGCGGTCGAGGGACCTTCCACTATGCTCCATCTGTCGAAGAAACTCTTAGGGCCCAAGACAGCGAGTCCATCTCAAGTGGTGGCACGAACGTCCCTTTCGATATGACGCCGTGGTTGGATAACTTTAGACCTAAGCACTCTCATCTGAAGAGCAATATGTACTTCCTCTGAACTGTGATCTATTTGACGAGTTTCCATCTCTATTCACCATATTTTCTTCAGGTACAAATGTCGTAGGCTAGAGGCGATGATGCGATACCAATATTCACGGGATCGACTCCACTGACCGCTTGCTGGAAGTTGTCGAAAGGGAAGACAGCCATGACAGGGCTGGGACCGTTTCCGTTATCCTTGGCGCTGTTTTGAGAGGGACGGCGTGGATCAATCCCGTTTCAGTTTGGATTGTAACGGTTGTTTGACCGTCGTGACCCACTATGTCTCATTTTCAGCTGAGATACGAGGCAAAGGCTGGAGGAAACTCACGTATCAGTGGATTTACTGACGGCAGCCCCGCGTGAGATGTGCTTGCAATCAGAGGTCGTCACCCCTGGGAGGTGACTCCGAGGAGTCCGATTTATGGTACGCCAGGGACGAGGCTGGGGCACTGATGGAGTGCGGCGGGTACGGGGTTGCTGAAGAGCCCAAGCGCTGATTGATGGTATGGGTAATGTGGGTTCACTTGGGGGGCCGACTGCTGGCGTGCCTTGGCACCGGTGCAATTGGCAGATAATCGCCTTTTAGGCTCTGGGTAGTGAGGGTCCATGTCCGATGCGTCTAGCTTTCTCTTCGGTGCAGAATGGACGTGTCGGGAAATGTACGGCGGATGCGAGAGGTCTTCCCCCATGTCAGGAAGGTCAAACTGGAGAAAACGGGGAGAATTGTAGGGAAGAGGGATGGGGGCGACAAGAGGAGCGTTGCAGACGACGACGAGCGACTGAGAGAGCATGGTGGGGAATGCAAGAGGGTGGGTGCCATGTCTTGGACTGGCAGAACTACCTTTATATGAGGCCAAACGGGATCAATACATCACTGCCACCGCCAACTTGCCGCCAACTGTCCCTTTTCCTCTTTCCATTCTCAGCCCGTAAGCCGTTCTCGTTTCCAACCCCCAGCGTCACCCTTATTCCATTCAGACAGCACACGATGTTCGCCAGGTGTATTTGGGGTGCCCGTTTCTTCTCCCAGGCTGCCCTTGCCACGGACACCGCAGCCCAGGCTCTCAAAACGCCAGCAAGTGCCATCAAGTACCCCTTCTTTGTCCCGCGAAACAGCAACGGTAACCTGCCAGTGTACACCGACATTCGTAACGGTGGTACCCGCATCCTTGTGTCGATACGCAACGTCGATGGGAACGCCGGTGTGCGTCCGATGTCCTCTGTCTGTGGTCTCTCATGCTCACCCACCAACAGGTACTTGCGGAAGAGCTCGCGTCCACATTGTTCTCGCCAACCTCACGGGAGGCCCAACGGCTGAAAATCAAGACGAACCACAACCATGTGGTGATTTCTGGAGGACGGTGGAAGCAGGAGGTCGTCGAGTGGCTCAAGGCCAAGGGCTTTTAGGACTACTAGTGCCGGTGGCCTCTGTTTTTTCAGAGGCTCACGCTCTGTCTTGGCGTCAGTCAGAATTGCAGCCCATTTTATCTCCAACCCCAGATTAGGGTTCATCTCGGACATCCGCCACGGATCGAATTCTCCGGTGTACTTCATCGATAGATTTCGAGAATTTTGACTCGCCCTCTTTTCTCTTATTCCATCATGTCCTCGCCAACCCCGCCCGCCGTCCCTACACCGCTCGTCCCTCAGAGTGCAGGGGGCGGTAGTGTCACTACCCCTGCCCCCGCCCGCTCCGCCAGCCAGCGCGAGGGTGGTAGTCTAGGCACCTTTGGTGTCCGTCGTGCTATAGTTTGCTCTACTGACTCATGCTGACACGGACTAGGTCAAGTCAGGTTTGGCTCAAATGCTCAAGGTTTGCATCTTGGTGTTTGGCTTTTTGCTCAATGAGTCTCACCTCGTCTCTCATGGCGCTTAGGGAGGAGTTATCATGGACGTTATCAACGCTGAACAGGTTAAGTTTTCGAAACGCCGTTTCCAGTACCGTTTCTCAAGTGGGGTTTTAGGCTCGCATCGCTGAGGAAGCAGGAGCATGTGCTGTCATGGCCCTGGAGCGTGTCCCCGCTGACATTCGTCGTGAGGGTGTGCATTGTTGCTCAGCTTCGTGACCTTGCTTTCGATTGCTAATGACCCGTGTCAGGTGGCGTCGCCAGAATGGTCGGTAGACCAAAACTCTGTATTGGTTCAGGGCTCACAAGTATTCCCCTAGAGTGACCCCCAGATGATCAAGGAGATTGTCGATGCCGTCACCATCCCCGTCATGGCCAAAGTGCGGATTGGACATTTTGTCGAGGCTCAGGTCAGTCGGACTTCCTCCATCTCCATCCGAAAAAAAACAGCATCCAATCTCCGACAGATTTTGCAATCCATTGGCGTCGATTACATCGATGAATCCGAGGTTTTAACCCCTGCGGATGACGAGCATCACATCAATAAGCACAATTTCAAGGTACCGTTTGTTTGCGGCGCTCGTGACTTGGGCGAGGCCCTCCGCCGTATTTCCGAAGGCGCCGCTATGATTCGAACCAAGGGCGAAGCTGGCACAGGCAACGTTGTGGAGGCCGTTCGACACCAGCGTGCAGTCATGTCTCAGATCAGGAAGGCTAGCGTCATGAGCGAAGAGGAATTGTATGCCTACGCCAAAGAACTCCAGGCCCCCTTCCACTTGCTTAAGGAAACCGCTCGTCTCAAGCGACTTCCTGTCGTTGATTTTGCCGCAGGTGGAATCGCCACACCCGGTACGCCATGAGGCAGTTTACAGTCGGAATACACCTCTGACATGTCGCCATAGCTGACGCCGCACTCATGATGCAGTTGGGTTGTGATGGAGGTAGGTTCTTCTGTGCTAATTGTCAGGAACGTCATTTCATGCTCCTTGCTAGTGTTCGTCGGATCGGGTATCTTCCACGTTCGTACCTCTCCCTTCCTTCTCAGCTTGTGGTTACTAAAGTTATCGCAGTCTGGCGACCCAGCTAAACGTGCCCGCGCAATTGTCCAGGCTGTGCGTCCTTTTTCATGACTAGATTCCCTCGTGCGGCTGATGTCAACGAACCGCTGTAGGTCACGCACTATAACAACCCCAAGCTCCTCGCCGAAGTTTCAGAGAACCTTGGCCCTGCCATGGTCGGACTCACCATGTCAGTCTTCAACCAACTTCGTTTTAGTCATTCTCTCTGATAGTTCCACAGTGACGCAGATCTCAAGGGAGGCCTTTTGGCTGCCCGTGGTCATTAAGTGTCCTTTTGCGTTTACTTTAAATTTAAATAAAGGTCAAGGGGGTGAAAAAGGATAGCATCCATGTACGTTTTATTAGAGGGCGGTTTTGTGTATATATGTTTTGTGCGATCAATGATGTCATTGCTCAGAATTTGCATGTTCGACTACAGACCCACATTTACGCTCACACACCATCTACAATGTCCTCGACGACGAAGCCAGAAGAAGAGCTGAAATCATTCATTTCAGTATGTCACATTTCCTGCCACATCTTGCGCTGAACAAGACAATGTCGCTCTGGGGTAGGTGGAGCCGCGCAGTCAGTATACATTCGACAGCGAAAGAGACAGTGCTCAGTCGCAGATCTGTAGAGAGTCTGGAATGGAGGAGAAGGAGTGCATTACGGTGTGTATTCACCCAGCGTGCGCTAGCTCTTCAATGCTGACCTTGCGATTCCGAATGTTGACCCCGCGATCTCCTATGGGTGGCTCCGTTCACTCTCCAGTTGCAAATGAACTCAAAGCGAATGTTCGAGGCCATGCAGGTCAGTCCTGGCAAGCCTAGTACTTCGCTTACATTCCCTGAATCAAGGCGTTTTTCCAAAGAAACAAGGCTTTTTTTGCGCATTGCCAATGGATCCTGAACAAACACACATGGAGTGTAAACGTCTGCCGGGACAGTGATAGACAGACAAGACACGGGGAACGAGACTGTACATAATGAAGCAACCAAGAAGAAGAGAGGACATTATACGATACGTTTCTATGCCATGACGGTATCAGGTTCCCCAAAATCGATTGGCGACGAAGCATCAATGCCCATAATACCATTCTTCGCCTTGTCTAGCATGATTTCTGCGGTCTTCCTCCTGGCTTGAGCTGCTTGTAGGTCCACCATTGCCAGCTCCAGTTCATACGCGTGTTGGAATGCTTGATGTGAAAGAGTCCAATCCTCCCTTTCGAGTAGCATACGTTGTTGCCATGCAGCAGTAAGCTATGGGAAAGCGTCATCAATTTCACGAGGTGAGAAGGATTAAGAGAAGGGAGAAACGTACTCCAAGTATATCTTTGTCAGAGTAAATAGTATCTCGTTTACTGAGAGGTTCCGTGCGGTGCTGAGAGGCCATCCACACTTGGGGTTTGGTCGGATAATCACCAGAATGCGTACGTTCAGTTTGCTGGAGTGGTGCGAAAGGAGGTTTAGGGGAATGTGATGCCGACGATATTTCTGGTGCAGTGGCAGGAGGTATCGGTGAAGCCGTGAGCTTGGAATAATCCGGTCCCAGCCTTTCCTCCACCTTGAACGGTGGTCGGGGTGAGTAAGACGACTCTTTGATGGGATGAGCGAGGTGGGCAGGGCTGCTGTAGCCATGAGTAGGTTTAGCTGGTTGAGGTTTGAGTGAAGAGTCCGTCTTATGGACCAAGGAAGGCCCTGCAGGGTTTGGCTGATCCTGTGGACGTTCATCCTCGACTGGGGGCCGCGAAAACTGAATGGGAGAGCCCGTCGGCTTGGTGGCCTCTTCGTGTACCCGTATAGGAACCGCAGTTGGTGCGGGAGGTACTGGTGAAGGACTTTTCGACTTCTTCAGGTCAGGTATAGCCGGAGGAGCGTAAGCATTCGGTAGAATTTCAATCGGCGAAGGTTCTACTTTGACGTTTGCAGTAGGCCCCTCTTGCTTCTGAGAGTCTACGTCCATTTGTTCTTCTCGCTTGACTCCAGCTTCATCAGAGACCTCTACCTTGGGAGCCTGATTGGTGGCAATTGAGACTGGGGTAGCTTCCGTAGGCTCCTCCTTGCTAACGAGTGACGAAGTATTCTTGGGAAAGACGGGCGACACCAATGGTTGCTCATGACCTAGGTGTAGGTCCCTGCTTGCCCGGGGGCCAGTGGGGGCACCAATAGGTGGATAATTTACTGGTGGGGGACGTGGTCGGGGCGAGGGAGCTGATCGTCGAGGGCTTGCGCTACGAGAGGTGCCTCTTGCGGGTGGCGACTTGGACCTCCTCCTTCCTGGGCTAGGGGAGCGAGAGCCATATCGGCGCTTATACAGAGGACGTCTGGGAGAGCGGGAGTCCCTTCTCGGAGGAGGCGAGTGGGGCCGACGTCGCGATACGGGCGTCCGTGATCTTCTGCGGGGAGACAAAGGGGACCTTCTGCGCGGTGGTGGTGTCCGAGAGCGCGGTCTATGACGGGGCGGTGGTGCTAAACAAACATAGGTCAGCGTGCGGCGCAGAGAGTAGACCAAGAGAGATCTGACAATATCGACTACTGCGCGAGTCGCGGTGTTCAAAGGCATCCCTTCTGTCATTGTGTCTTGGATTATCACCCCGACGATCCCGATAGAACGGTCTCCGGTCATAGTCGTTGAGTCTGCGTTCGTCTCTCCGGACTGGAGAGTAAGGGCGATGAGCATGGTAAGGCCTGCTTCTGTCCCTGTCTCTATCCCTTTCTCTGTCTCGTTCTCGTTCTCTGTCTCTGTCTCTTTCCCTGTCCGCATCCCTGTCTCGGTCCCTCGAATCGAACCGAGAACCAGGTGCTGGCGGTCGATGCGGGGGCGGTGGGGGTCTCCTGGACGTCTCTGGAGATGGCGGGGCCGATACCTCTGGCTTCGGAGGCAGACTTGGAGGAGGAACAGGCTGTGAGGTCGACATTGTTTGGGATGAAGTGAAGAGCAGTCGACCGACATGGAAATTGATCGTCCTGATGTATTGATGGCCTGCCAACAATGCTACTAAGCTAATAAGGTGGAGGCCCGAGGGTAGTCTGGTAGTCTGGATGCACACTAACTAATAAATAATAACACTACTGTCTATGAATTCTAAAGGACGACGAATCTAGTGGTGGTGCCCATGCTTGTTGGCCTGCATGTGTCTCTTCAAGGCCTGCTCGTCGGCGAAAACGACCTTGTCAATCGTATACATCTCCAAGTTATGGCGCGGTTTCTTCCTATCGCCCTGGTTGAGCCAAATCCATTTGTATCCGTTGTGATATCTCATTGCATCACCCCAACGGACATTGAGACCGTCTTTGGGATCATTCCAACCGGGCCAGTTCATGTAGATGTCAGTGCCGTGAAGGCAATTGCTAGATGGAGGCTGGGGTCAATTCATTGCAGCGTTATGTAGCGGAGATGACTCACAAGTGTAACAGCTTAGGAAGGACGGCTTTGCCCTGCATCGAGAAAGGGCAGTGAGAGGCGATTTCACAAATGGCAAGAGAAAGACGAACCTCTTGTGGTGTATGTTCGATGTGAATCTGATGCTTGAGTTCTTCTTTTTCTGCGATTGTGTCGGCACCCAGGCCAGTGAGATAAGTGTCCATGAGACAGCTTGTCACCTCAAAGTCGAAGCTCAAAGGTTCAAAGATATTTTTGTGATAGTCGACGATCGCCCACCAATACCCTTGGTCGCCCAAGCGGACGTTTGTGTAGCGACCTTTTCCGTCTCCTCCTGGGAGACCATACATTGCTCTGAATGCTGCTGTGGACAGGGCCTTCCCTGGATTATCTGGATTGATTTTGGCATAAACACTGGAATGCATGAGCCGCTCCTTTCTGAGTTTGGCGAGATCGAGAAGCATGACGCAGGAGCATATCCGGGACGCGTTGTTCCATTCCGGCGCGTCCTGGTCTGGGTGGCTGGCCATGACAATGGCTGTCCTCGGACGGAGGGTATCGAAGATGTTCCAGAGAAGGGTGGGATCGCTGATGAAGAAGGCATCTGTGTCAACAAAGATAGACTTTGTGACGTTTGATGGCAGAATCTCATGGATGAAGAGCTTCATGAGCCCAGCTATCCAGGAAACACGCGTTAGAAAATAAAAAAGGAGTCGCACCGGCGACTTACGCAGGCCTGCAGAATGATCCGTCTGGATGGAGCCCTCCCGCTCGACACGGTCCAGCATTCCCTGCCATCCGGGCTTGTAGTACCACACACGGACTTGGTGCAACGGGCGTTCCAACAAGCTCAACCGACTTCGGACCACTCGTTCGGCTGCGTCGTCACAGATGATATGAATGTCTGTCGGCCGTGAGCTGTACATGATGATTGACTGCGGGCCACCTCAGTCGTCGCCGTTGACAAACCGAATGGAACCCACCTTGATAAGGAGAGCGCCCTCTGTTGCGGATGATTTCGACCACATAATGAGGGAGAACACGATAGGTTCCGGCGGCGAGCCAGGGGTCTGCGCGTCGCTATGTGGCCTCGGGGTCGGTGACGGGGACGGGTGCCTGTCTGGTTGAGGGATGACATGGGAAGGGGCGATCGAGAATGTTTCTCGGCCCAACAGCAAGACAGATATTAAGAAGACAACGAGGGCGAAGTAGATAAACTTCTTGACAAGCTCTCCCTTCGGAGCGCACAGACGGGGCATACTGCCATGTGTCGGGGGTGAAGGCTGGAGCGAGTCGCCTGCGGTTGTGGCACCGTCGACCGTTGGCAACGATCTGGCACCTGGATTTTTACCACGATGCCTTTCTCTCTCCACTCCACTTCATGAGCAATTATTTATACCCCCTCGCTTCCCTAGCGCAGATTCAAAAGCCCCCGTCGCGCGAGGATGGCGTTCCGGAGGACTTGGAGCAGGACCTGAGGGCCTACGGGTGCAAGCTGATCCACCAGGCAGGAATTCTGCTTCGACAGTGCGTCATCTCCTTCTCAGGGCGCTTCCGATCTCATGTCGATTCCAGGAAGCAGGTTGCTATTGCTACCGCCCAGATTCTCTTCCAGAGGTTCTGGTATGTCACGTCCTTGAAGCAGTTTGGCGTTGCGGTCAGTAGCTAGCCCCCCTCCTCTAATCCTCCACTTTATGCTCGCCTGAATCCCAAGGATATCGGTATGGGTGCCCTCTATCTGTCCTCAAAGCTAGAGGAGTGTCCGCTGCGTATGAGGGACATCATCAACGTCTACGATCTGCTCTTGCAACGCGCGAACCATTCCATTGGACCCAAAGCGCACCAGGAATTCCGTTACTATCCTATGTCATACTTTGGCGACACGTTCCACGGCATGAAAGAGGCTCTCGTCGTGGCGGAAATGCAGATCTTGAAACGACTTGGCTTCAATGTTCACGTTGTTCTCCCTTACAATACCCTCATCAACTACCTTCAGCTTCTAGGTTTGGGCAGGAATCCCGAAGTCTGCACAAAAGCTTGGGGCTACCTGAACGACGCGTAGGTACCTTTGCTCCACAGATCAACCCAGGCTGACCCTCTTACCATAGACTGCAAACGCCTGTCTATGCTCTCTACCAAATACCCACCATTGTTTGCGCTGCAATCCTTTTGGCCACAAGACACCTTAACATTCGGCTCCCTTCTACACCCCCGAGCTGCTGGTGGGAACTCTTCGACACTCATTGGGATGACATTTGGAGCGTGGCTGGAGATATAATGGGACTGTATCGGGAGCGATCCCCTGAAGAGAGCATGAGGGTAGTTGGAATGTTGACGAAGCAAGACGTCCGGAGATGGCTTGAAGAACACGTCGTCGAGCGGCCCAACATTGTGTAGATAGCTGTAATTTACCAAAAAAATATTTCGAGACTAGCACCGCACGTGGCAAATAGCGGCCAAATTGCATCGTCTGCAGTCCCACTCATATCTCCTCCCTCACACCCAATGCTCGACCATTGCTCAATATCGCACAAAGGTGCTCTCAATTCATTCTGTTCCGTACCAAGCTCTGACCGAAACCTCCAGGGGGAATTGTCCTCTGGTCCCGGTCCTTCACTCCGGACGCGGCCCAACTTGCCTCCTCGTCAGCTTCACCTGTAAACTCGCTCATCCGGGAAGCACTTATCGAAGGCAAGACAGCCGACCAGAAGTACGAGAAGGACGGATATGCTGTAAAATGGACGTTTGTAAACGACTTGGAGCTCATATTTGTGGTGCGTCTCGATTTCTGAGATACAGACGACGGAGCATGATGCCCTGCCCTAGGTTGCATACCAACGCATTCTTCAACTCACTTACGTGGACGACCTTTTGAATGCGCTGAAGCATCTCTTTGTCAAATACTTCCAGCCATTCCTCGCTGCTTTTGTCGCTTCATTACACGCTCTCAATTCAGCGAAGGATGTGGCTAGCCAAGCTACCTCATGGGACTTTGGCAAGGCTTTCGAAGGATGGGACACAATTTTCGACAAGGTTCTGCGTGGATTGGAAGAAAAGGCTGCCAATGTACGTCCCAAATCGAGCCCTATTCATCCGCTCGTCATTTTACAATCTGCAAAATAGGAGCGCAAGTCCCGCCTGAAAGCCCCATCCCGCCCTGTCATTGAGGACTCGAGCACACCCCCCTCTGATGATCAGAGCACAGGCACGTATCATCTTTACCTATGAGTCCCTCATTCCCAACCTTTTTATAGTCCCCTCTATCAACCCTGATACATCGCACGACGAACAGCAAATAGCTCGAAATGTCCAAGCCTTGAAGAATAGGCTACGGGGCCGTGGCCGTCAGCGCGGCAGGATTGGGCGATTCGATCCTTCCAGCGGAAGAGACAGTCTCCCAAACTCCGAGTGAGTGGAATTTCACAATGAATGTTGCAGCCAACGAACTTTTGACGTCGACTCGTAGCTCAGAAGCCGCTCCCTCAAAAAAGAAGAGTAAAGCCAAAGCCCAGCGCAAATGGGGGGACGAAGCCCCCACGGAATCAGAAATGGCAACGCTTGATTTCAGTTCAGACAAACCCGAAGACACTAGTGGGCAGGTCAATCCTCAGGACTTGCAGTCCCTAGTCGACCAATCGTCCTTGGGTACACGCACTCAAGACGGGATGTATGAAGTCAAGGACTGGGAGTTCGGTTCTGACAAAGATACCGACAACGCAATTGCAAATGCCTTGATGAAACCACTCGAGCAAAAGACCGCCTCAAGCTCACTGGGAACGATTGGTTCCCTCTTTGCACGCTTGACAGGCTCGAAGGTGCTCACTGAGGCGGACCTGAAGCCCGTATTAGAGGGCATGAAGCAGCACCTGATGAAGAAGAATGTAGCTATGGATATCGCTGAAAAGGTTTGCGAAGGCGTTGGCGAGACCTTGGTAGGACAAAAAGTTGGTGGTTTCCAAAGTACGTTTCGAGCCTTTCCCTACCTTGACGATATAGAACTGAGAGATTGCCACTATTACATTAGCCACGAGCGCCGCTGTTCGCCTCGCCTTATCAACTTCTCTGACACGAATTCTAACCCCAAAGACCTCGACTGATCTGCTCCTGTCCATCAAGACAAAGCGGTCATCCGCACTGTCCTCGACCCAGCAGAGAATGCCGTACAGCATCACTTTTGTGGGTGTGAACGGAGTTGGCAAAAGCACCAACCTTTCGAAAGTGTGCTTTTGGCTGATCCAGAACGGCCTCCGCGTTCTCATCGCTGCTTGTGATACCTTCCGGTGCGTGTTCTTGCTTCGTCCATCGCCGTTCTTCTTTTATTGGGGTAATTCCTTAGGAGTGGTGCAGTTGAACAGTTGCGCGTCCATGTACGCAATTTGAGCATGCTCGGGGTCAACGGCGCCGCGGATAGCAAAGGGCGCGTTGAGCTGTTCGAGAGGGGCTATGGAAAGGATGCGGCAGGAATAGCAAGAGAGGCGATTTCATATGGTGCGTTTTTCCACTTGTCATGTAATGGCTAGTGTTCATGCAGATGGCCGATGCAGCACGGGACAACGAGTTTGATGTCGTGCTGGTCGACACTGCTGGTCGCATGCAGGATAACGAGGTACGTCCGATTTGTGTGGGTAAAAGATGGGCATCTCGGGTTAATCTCCATTTCGTGTCTGCAGCCCTTGATGCGCGCACTGGCCAAGGTACGAGATTTTGCCTCATATCATGGGATTCCGCTGGCTGATGCCGGACGGCCTGTTGGTACAGCTCGTGGCGGTTAACAACCCTGACAAAATCATATTCGTCGGTGAAGCTTTGGTTGGAAATGAAGCCGTTGACCAATTGACGAAATTCGACCGTGCTTTGCGCGACTTTTCGTCAGCCTCTGGTGCTGGAAAGGGGCGAGGCATTGACGGTATGCTTGTAACCAAGTGGGACACTGTGGATGACAAGGTATACCATCTCATTCATGAATAGGTGATCTCGGAACATGTCTGATCGTTTGTACAGGTTGGCGCCGCACTTTCCATGACTTATGTGACGGGTCAGCCAATCATTTTCGTTGGTTGCGGCCAGGTACGTCGTCTCTTATTCCCATTCCGCATGGCTAATATCGTGCCGCAGACCTACACCGACTTGCGTCAACTTCGTGTCGCGAATGTTGTCCAAGCGATTCTAAGCGACTAGGGCTGGACCCTCATTTGATATTTTCACCTTTCCAGTAATCTTAGCAAGTAATTTATTGCTATCCATACACACAGCGGCTGAGTACCCAGTACAACATCAAAGGGATCAGAAGAAACTAAAGAATGGGTATCGGAGCCTCATTGATACATTGACCTAGGTGACTTCTCGTGGGTAACAAAAGGGTACTGTCCTTGCGAATACGACGGAAGATTGGTCTGATCTTCGTAGTACGGGGTCGCAATATTGCTGCCCCTGGGTGTGGTTTGGAGTGTAGGGGAATTGACGAAACGCTGCATGAATTCAGCGGATGGCGCCACGCGCGCGCGTCTGCGTCTGCGACGTATAAGTAGAAATGCGAGTGCCAGGAGCATCAGGAAAGCAAGGGTACCAAGGACGCCGCCTAAAATTGCACCGGTGTTGCTCGTGTTTCGATTGGGATCACCAACGCCCCCAACAACAAATGTCTCTCTCGAGGCGGAGGAATCTGTGTTGGTGATACCGAGTAGCAAAGAGTCGGTAGATCCGGACCCACTGCCAGCGGTGCCAGCTATTCCAGTAGGGAAGGGCACACCCTCCTGTCCTGTCGAACTCGGGGAGAATTGGTTGAGGGATGAGGAAGTTGACCCCCCATTCGATCCGCCATTGGTGTCGGATCCCGGACCAGAATTCGAGCTTGACTGGGTTTGCGAGCTCCCAGGATTGGTCGCCGAGTTGGTGGTGCTCGCTGCACCTCCATTGTTTGGAGGTGAATTGTTTGTGGGGGCGGGCGGTTGATTCGCAACGTCAGTATTCGGAGGTGAGTTGTTATGGGTGGTTGTATTGGACGGCTGGGGTGAAGGGGGATTGCCGGTGTTGTGGCCACCAGTAGCGCTCGTGGCTGGAGGAGTTGTGCTATGTGCAGTAGTTGTTGGCGTTGGCTTGGAGGTTGTGGTTGGGCCTGCAGCTGTAGTCTTTGGCCAAAAGATATAACATTCCCAATGGTTTGTTATGGCCTCTAAAAATTATTGAGATATCATCCGCAGGTAAGAAAAAGTATCCAACGCACGTCCATAGCTCTTGCATAGATTTTCCGCCCATTTGGGGTCCCACCAGGCCATGGCGGCTCGAGGGAGTGAAGGTGAATGGTACGGGGTGTAAAAAGCTTAGCAGAGGCTCAATGCCATAAAATACGGGAATAAATAATTGAGGAAAGGAATGGAACGGTCAAGAAAGAGACCTGTGACTCAAAGAGGGACGAAGTGGGAGAAAACCAAAGAATGGGTGTCCAGGGCGCCCATAGGGTGGATGGTATATGGTCCGGCGCAACTACCATCAGCGTTCCTCATCAGCGCATCACTGATGACAAATGACGATGACGGTGGTATTTAGTGATTGTCTAGAAACAGACGATGTACAAGTAAGCGATGCTTGGTCGTCTTCGTCACATCTCCACCACCGCGTATCGAGCCATGAAGATCGTACCTGTGCCCGTCCGTGAGGACAATTATGCCTATCTTCTGATCGACGAAGTATCCAAGAAGGCTGCAGCAGTTGATGTATATGATGTGGACAAGGTGATCAGCAAGGCTAACGAGTTGGGAGTAAATATCACCGCTGCTTTGACCACCCATCGTCATAATGACCATAGTGGTGGAAACAAGGTGAACTCAGACTGAATAGCTGCAGCGGGAGAGGAAGCTCACCTGCACCGTCATGTTTGCTCTAGAAATTTGTGCGTTCTTCACTAAGAAGAGTCGATTTGATTCAAATAGGCTTTCTAGGCGTCTCAGTTTCCGGACGCACCGATTTATGGAGGGAGCGATCAAGTTCCCGGCGTGACGCAACTAGTCAAAGACAAGGACGAGTTCACCTTTGGGGACAACATTCGTATCAAGTTCGCCACTCATATCCACAAGGAAGAGATGGACTAACCAGACCGTTGACAGATGCCTGGCCACACCCTGCCATACCCGGGATTCCATCTGCTACCATGTAACTGATGACGTGAATAAGGATTATCCTGGAGGCGTCTTCACTGGCGATACACTCTTCATCGCTGGCTGCGGTCGATTCTTCGACGGCACTGGCGAAGACATGATCGCTGCTCTGAACTATCTCGGAACGCTGCCGGATGACACAATCGTGTATAATGGTCACGAATACACAGCTGCCAGCGCTGCGTTTGGAAAGCACGTTGACCCTGACAATCCAGCAATTGCACGATTGGAGGGCATTCTCGAAAAGAACAGGGAGACAACTGGGCTGACGACAATTGGGGATGAGAAGGAGTGGAATGTGTTCATGCGCCTTGACACGGAACCTGTGAGGTAAGTGGAAATCCTAGGTCTGCTTTGGAGAGACTGCAATAATGAGCTCTGTCTGCATCCAGGAAAGCCACGGATTCGACCAACGAGACCCCGCGAAGCCAAGTCATGAACACTCTGAGGGAAAAGAAGAATGCTTACAGAGGGTGAAATTGGCTCCTTGGGAGCTGTGCGAAGGTTCTGAAGAGCGGTGTAAATCTAGTCTTTGAAAGGATCAGTGCGAGGAATAGCATAACATTACGAGGACATAAAGTCGTATTACAACCAGTTGTGAATCACTGGGGCATTGCGTTTGAAACTGGAAATGGCAAAGGTTTACGGTATATGCGAACTTTACCCAAGGCCGACGGCTTTGGTGACCGCAGCTCTGGCATAAGGAATATACGATAGCGTATACCAGATATACGCCAGGTATTCTATGAACACAAAGACTGATTGCTTGGCTGTCAGCGGTTGGGAGTGCTGAGCGCAGATCTGAAGACTCACTGAGGCAAATTACCTGTGTAAAGCTGGTGAGGATAGGTCGATTTGTGAATAGACTGTGCACGTACATCACTCTTGATAACGAATGCAGCCACGAAAATCATGCCTATTGAAGCCAGGAAGACGATGGCCGCGACGACTCGCACGGGTTTGAACATCTGGCAATGCATGAATATTCGAACGATTTTTGCGATTTCTTCACCTAGCTCACCAACTTAATCTGCTTCAAGAACTAGAGGTCCCAAGTTAGCATATTCCTTAACAGCATGTGTACACAGGGCAGCACGTACCCCGATGAGGAAGCCCGTTCCAACAAGAGAGATCACAGTTCCGATACCGAAGAGGACTTAACAGTGCGATTGCACTCTTCAGCAGACTCTTCAATTGGAAAACAACCAGCAACTGACCCGCGAAGATGCCAAGTTGACCGAAGAAGAGAACGATAGCACCCAGCAAACTCAACACAAATCCAATGATCAAGCTAAGAGAGAGAGCGGAGAGTTCAGCCACCAGCAAGAACGCTGCACTGCAAAAAGGCGTACCAGCCAATGAATCCATACAAACGCGTTGTCCTCGACAATCCCAAAGATTTGAACGCGGAATCTCCTTCAAAGAATTGTGTTTCCGGTATCGTCCCCGCAGCAGCCTCCAAATTGAACCATCCTCCTGCCATGGTACTTTTCTGTTGACGTGTGAGACCGAGGTATGAAAGAGTTGAAAATGGTCTTGGAAGAGTCGCTCGAACTGTTCCTGCAGCGAACGCAACGTCGTCGGTGTATGGTATTAGTGGGCCAACGAAGGAGTAGTAGAAAATCGAGGTGGTCGTCAGAGGCAGGAGAGTGCTTGGCAGCGCGAGTTGGTCAGATTCGGTGACCCACGGCGAACGTGATCACCAAAACGCAGCAACTTAGGCCTGACTGCGCTCGGCCTCGGTTCCCAACTGCGGCATGTACAAGAAACAGATATATTTTCGGCGGCGCTAAACGACTAGTATATAGTAGTATATCTTAAGAGCCTGTGTGGAGCAATACGGTTGGCGACGTTCAACGTCGAGAGCAAGAAAGGAGCCGCAGTAATAGACGTGAAGGTAGTGAAACGAGCAATCAGAGCATGTGTACAAGAAGATTCATGTAATGTGAGAGGAAGACAAGGGCCGTTAAGTCATCGAGATGTCAAGAACAAAGTTCTAAGAACGTGAACGAAACTGAGCACAAAATTCGTAAAAGGTCATAAGCTGCATAGATCATTTGAGAGTCAAAAGGTGGCATATAATAGCATGGGATCAAACGGCGACCGGCGTTCACATAGTAGGAAGAACCTTCCTTCTAAGGTTTTCTTGGATGTCCGAGAGATTTCGTGCCGTTTCAATCATCGGAGGTGTACCCGGAAGAATCGTCAGACGCTGCTTCGTGGTATTGAGAAGATGTTGGACGTTGGGAATGACGCGTGGAATGAAATCAGCAATGAGTTTGTCCTTTTGAAAATGGTATTTAGATCAAGGTCAGACATAACATTCAAACACGAACGTACCTCAGGGCGGAGCACTGCGACCGAGCGTTGCAACCACCAGAGCGAGCTCTTGAAAGATTCGTCGTTGGGAGGAGTTTCACCAACGATCGCGGAAAGCTTGGTGATAAATATCGTCAGACGATCACTTCACCTGATAAAGAGCGACGGCAGTACATACTCGATGAACAAGAGTCAGGATGACAGCTTGAGAGACCAGAGCCTGCCCACTGAGAGGCATGATAACATCGGGATTGGAATGAGCCAACAGGTCACGAAGTTTGCTGGGCTCTTGGGTATGAAGGACGCCAAGGTAGATCTCGTCCCATTGGTCCGCCTTGATTGGGGGCGTCCGTTCGGGCTGCGGAGGAGGCTGTGGAATAGTAGCAGGATGGGAAGCTTGTGGAGCTGCGATACCAAACCAGGGTTGATGTATCGGTCCAGACCCTGGCTGCTGTTGTGGAGCTTGCTGGTATGGCCCGTGGTTGGGACCGTAGGCAGCAGGAGGACCCGGAGCAGGTGGCTGCATGGGCTGTTGACGAAGGTGGCCCCCACCCAGATTGTTCGCGGGCGAGCCTTGAGACGACTGTACGGGTTGTTGGAGGTGATGATGAGAGGCAGGCGGCGCTTGAACGTTTGCGCTCAAAAACTTGACCTGCTCGGACAACGAACGGACCGTGAGCTCGAGGTCGCGGAGGGAAGCCTAATGACACGGGATGAGTACGGTGTGTATATCTGAGCGCAAAAGGGCTTACCTCATGGCTACGAAGGGACTCGCTTTGCCAGGCGATCAGCTCGCCTTTGAGACTATGAATCTCATTTCTCATCTCTCGCAAAACCTCTTGGTGGAACGTCGCAGATTGTTGAGAATACGCAGGGAGGAAATGCTTCGTCACGGTGTCCTTAACCTGCCGCTCAATCAGAGGGTTGATGTTGGTGGACAAAACATGGGCGAAGTGGCTCGAGATATCTGGGCGCGTGATGATCTTCTCCACCTCGATGGGAAGGTTCTAAGAGGCAATTAGCCTGGGATCAACCAACACTGGGAGGCGACATACCTGGCTGATCGTGTCCACCAAGCCTCGTCCCACTTGGTCGTTCAATGCACTCCTGACCTCGTTCTTCGTGATGTTTTCCAAGGATGGCAGGACAGAGTTCTGGACTTCGCTCTTAACCGCCATTTCGACGACTCGCGTGGTATTCCTAGTCAACTCGTTGGAGATCAGCTTCAAAATCTTCTCCTGGCGCACAAAGTCCTCAGCCTGCTCGTGAACACGAGCGTCCTCCAGTCGCTGGTCTAGTAGCAGAGTGATCAGCGTGCTGGACTGAGGGTGTACAACAGCATGAGGAACTTACGCTGCTTATCCATCTCCTTGGAAATCAAGCGACCCAGGCGGGTGTGTAGGTTTTCCTCTGTCTTCTTGATCTCTTTGGAGAGTGCTTGGCCAAGGGCTGCCTCAGTGATGCCGAAAGAGTCGGGCTGCTTCGCGCCCTTCTCCTTACCACCGCTATTGCTAGTGTTCCCATTCTCCTTGCTTCCATCGTCCTTCTCCCTCCAGTTGACGTTCTTGCTCTTGCTGCCTTTGCCCTTACTCTCAGTCTGACGGACATCATCTGACCTATTATTGTAGTCGTTCTCGACTTCATCAGAGGGAGGTGTACGTCCCGAGTGAGGCGGCAAAAAGTTCGCAGGAACGTTGGCTGCAACATTGATTGGCGCCTGGGACAAGGGGACCGAAGGAGGGATAGGAAGTGGGCCCCGAGAAGGCTTGCTGGCCGGGAGTGGCTCCGGGGAAGGGGGCTTCTGCATCGCTTGAGGAGGCAATTCAATGGCAGGGAACTTGGCGTGTGCGGTGAGGAAGGCGGTGTCGAACCAGTCCTTTCGGATGAGGACTTGGTCGACACCACTCGAGTGGACCGAGAACGCGACCAAAGCCAATTCACCCGGCGGCAGCTTGGCAGCAATGCATGCTGCATGGGCTTCATCGCCATGAGGGTCAGAATCAGCTGTCAGAATGACGAAATGAATAGTGGGCTTAGGTCCTGCAAACTCGACCAATTGCTCGAATTGGCCCCTGACATGTTCTTCACCTCCGATATAGGAAGACTCGATGTTGATCTTGCAAGCTATCATGCTATCCCGACGACTGTTGGCAATCCACAAGGTCTGGATCCTTCCGTCGTAGTTGGCGTGACCAAACATCTCGGGGTCTTCGTGCATGTTGCCGTTGACGAATTTGATCGTCGACAGCACGGTCTTGTTGGAGTGGGCAAGGAGCTGGAAGACGGTGCCGTTCTTCCTTCCGATGACGATGCCACCATCGACAAAGGTAACCGAGGAGGGAACGTCCTCTCCCCGGACCTTGTGGGTTACATACGGAATAGTGTCTTGCAAGTTCCAAAGGGTAAGAGTAGAATCTTCGGTTATAGCGGCGAGAGAGTAGTGAAGAGCGTCGAAATCAAAGGCACAGATCATCTGACAAGATTGTTTAGTTTAGTGTCACAAGTCGATCGTGATAAACTTACAGAAGGCACGTTATAAACGTGGCTAATATGGTGCAGCTCAGAAATATTGATAGGTTGGTGCAGAGCAGCGACGTTCGCGAGATCGATGACATAGATCTTGCCGTCCGAGGCGATGGCAAGGGTGTCTGGTTCCTTGGGATGCCACTTGACTGCGCGCAGTGCATCATTTGGGTTGTTGGTGGGGTGGATGCAGAGCAAGAGGTGTCCCCTGTGTCTGTAATAAGCAACAGTATGATTTTTCCGAAAATAAGACTTACGGGACATCATCAGTAATGAGCTCTGGGAGTTCCCAGAGGACGAAACCGCCGTCGGATGTCACGCCCGCGAGACGATTACCAAAGACCGCCATGTCAGTGACACTGGTCTGGTTAGGGAATAAATTAGGCAGTTGAAGGAGAGTGCGGTCTCCGCTGGATCGGGAAATAACCCGCACGCGACCTCTTGTCATCGCATATGCAACCCAGTGAGTCGCGCCAATGGTCGTTCCAGGCAAGAAAACGGACTCTTGGCGAACAAGGGCGATAGCCGTAGACTTAACAGAGTCCCGCGGTGCTTGGACGTCGTCCAAGGGCTGAGCAACATCGAAGACGATAGTCTGAGTTTGGGGGCTGATATCGCGTAAGTGAGTCGATCAACGACGAAAGATAACAGAGGCTCACGCTGGGCTCGACAGATTCTTGTTCGAAAATTTGGCTTGCTGAACATTCTTGTTCTTTGCGCCTCCTCGGGGACCAGGCGAGCTCTCCTTGTCACGGCGGTTGCTGCCGGCTACCGCCTGGACAGCAGGTTGCTGCTGAGCCGAACGAGGCTGGGGCTGAAGCTTAGGAGACGAGCCACGAGGCGAAGCTGTTCGATTAGAGCTGGGCTGAACCTGCTTCGAGGGCAGGGAAAGAGGAGGCCCTTGGTAGTAAGCATCGCTGGGGGCAGTAGCAAAGCTCTGATCGCTGAGGTAGCTCTCGTATGCAGGAGTCTGTGCTTGTGATGAAAGCGGACCCAAAGGCGGCTGTCCCCGAGTCAATGTATCTAGAAGATTTTCGACAGACTGACGCTTCGGATCGGACATGCGCGACCACGAATCATCGTTTGAAGTCTGAGCAGGGACCGGTTTCTTCTTGATCGAGCCTGCGGTAGAAGAAAGATGGTCAAAGGGAGACATGAACTCGAACATAGACCGGCGGGGAGACGGTGGATTGGCTGCAGGCTGTTGGGGCACTTGGGGCGGCAGCGGGGGTGCGGGGGGAGCCGGTGGCAAGGCTTGAGGAGGAGGAGGGGGCAGAGGAGGAGCATGATGCTGAGGTTGGGGAGAGGTCTGTTGAGGAGGTGGAGGATTCACAAGGGGTGGTCCAACTGGATGGACTCGTGGAGACGTCTCGGGCTGGCTGCTAATGTTGGTATAGGTCCTGTATTCCCCGTCACGTGGAATGGGGTTGTTGATAGGAGGTGAGGGCGCAGATACGGTATGCGAGCTTCGTTGGGACTCAGCATAGTTCGATCTGTTTCCAATGGTACTGTAAACAAGCCAGTATCAGCGAGCGATCTTTCGAAATCTGTGGGTCATTCCAGAAAAGGAAAGAGTGCCTGCCTATCGGTGACATGAGGCAGAGCAGCATATAGCGCCAATCGCAGAAGCAGCCAGAAAACAAGCTCAACGAGAAGTTGCCACTCACCTTCCCATAAGCTGTTCGAGCAAGATCTTTTGGTTCTCCGTCTGCTGCGAGAGAGCTGGAGAAGCGTTAGATCTTGACGATCCCGGTGGGGTTGGCACCTGCTGGGGGTGCTGCGAACCCGACGGGCCTGGGGGAGGGGCGGGGCGGGAGGTCGATGGAGCAGACGGTTGGGGGTTGTTGAGGAGAGAAAGCAAGGCATTTTGCCTTTCCTGCACAGCAGTTTGGGACGAAGATGAGGGGGCAGATGCAGAAGAAGAGATAGGCTCGTCCGTCAAGGGCAGAGCCGGTGAAATAGGCGCAGAAACGACCTGATAGTTGTCAGGATTCGGCTGGGACGCGTCAGGGCCAGCAGGCAGCTGAGCCTGATGGTCCTGGGGTGAGATTATATGATGAAACAGCGAGTCGATTAGATCGGAAGACGAAGCGTTTGCAGGCTGCTGCTGAGGTATGGATGCAGGCTGGGCCTGGGGGCTGAATGGAGGGCCCTGTGCGGGGGGCGTCGATGCCCTAGAGAAGAGCTCGTGGGCGTTGTTTGGGCGGTTGTCCATTGGGAGGGCGATGAGGAGGGAGAAATATTGGGGGAAGGGCAGGAAACAAACGTCCTCGACGCCCTTTTTCGCAGCACACACGAAACACGCCTTCAACACGAGGCTGCCTCGGCTAACTCCGCCTACCTTTTTCGGCCTTGCCTTTTCCGGCCACCATCATCTCGCCACCCAAACACGTCTAAACAACACAGATATAAGAGTCCCTCCATTTCGCCCTAGTCTCCAGAGACCTCTCTACTGCTTTCATTTACCCAACCATCATGATCGCTGTATGCCTTCTCTTCGCCTTCCCTGCGCCCTTCGCTCACCTTTGCCCCTCAGACCACCCAAACCATCGTTAACAACAACGGCTGCGGCAGCAGCTCCTGCACCTGCGGCGATTCGTACGTCCCCCCCTCCTCGGCATACATTCCTCGTCCTTACATCTTACTCCCTACAGCTGCCAGTGCAAGGCCGGCGAGTGCAAGTGCTAAGCGCTTTCCACCTTCCAAATATATTGTGTTGGTGCTCAGGAGCGCGAATTGAAAGATCTGTAGCAATATCTGAAATGTACTCTGGATGATATACATACCATCTCTTGGATCTTCGAGAAGTGGGTCTGTGCAAGTTGCAGCCAGATTACCCCAATCTTTACGACATCATGCAAGTCAGATGATCCCGTATTGGTTCGAACACTGCCATTTCAACGCAATCGGGATTGCCGCGTCTTATGGACGTTGTAGTTGACATCCGTTCGGAAAACGGTGCTAGTAGCTCCACGGCCACTCAAAATCCCATGTACTAATGTGACGTCTCTGTGATTCGTTACCTGAGCCACTAGACCGTTTCGATTGAATTGCTTGACGAATTGAATGTCTGCTTACCGTCATTCGTACATGTGCTCGCTCTCTGACCCGGCCTTCCGTGAATCCGGGGGGGTCAAAGGTGCTCGCTATGCGTTCATGCCACGAGCTTCATTTCAAGCTCTCAAGCTCGATATTCAAAATCGCATCCCAGCTGATCCGCACGTGTAAGTAAATAGACCCCGAGGCCTTGTTTTCTTCGGGCCGGAAACTTGAAGTTCGAATGTTCGGGCTTCGAGCTTCAAGCTTCAAGAGTAGGGTGACAGAGTGAAAGAGAGAAAAGGGGAAGTTCTCTGTATGACACAGGCACACAACTAACGGTAGTATGACTTACTGGATGGCCTGGTCGTTAACAGCTGAGTCTAACCTATAAAAAGACGGTTCTCGAAAACACAAGAACGGCTCAAAGATCACCCTTGACGTACTCAAAAAAGCAGGCATGATATAACTGGCTGGCCTAGAGTTACTGCATGGTGGGACCATTAACGGACAAGGAGGCGGGGTAACTCTAGCCGTTTGACTTTCTATAATATCACAAAGTGGAAGCTGTCACAAAAACGTTGGCACTGTTAGTCACAAGAAATAAGGTGAAACAGGTACCGACCTAGATCTTGGTATCGCTGCCGCCTTGAAGGATCCAGATTCTGAAGACTTACCAACAAGCCCCGAGCTTTCTCGGTCAGCTGGACAATGTCAATTTCAGAAGGGTAATCTCGAAGAAGCATCCTCGAGTAATGGACAATAGACTCCATACACCCTGACTCGTGGTGTCAGTCAATCAAGAAACCTCACCAAGTTTTCGTACTCACATTTGCTGTCAGGCTGCTCTGCGAGCAACTCTTCGATGGCTTGGATTTCCCGCTCTAACAGCTCTTTGCTAGCACCTGACGTAGCAGCATGTCAGGTGGCGAGGAATCGGAATTTGAGACTAACCGCTTACGAGTGCCAACCAACCATCGGTGGTAAACCCAAACACTCTGGTCCTCTGGGTCCGTGTACATCGCATTGCGAAGTAGGTCATATTCTACATTGCATGTGAGAATGGAGCAACGCGACGCGGTAGTAAGCACCACCCCACCTTCTTCACGGGACTTCGTCTCCTCTAGTACACCAGAGGCCCATAACCTGGGAAGGATCTTTGAGCGCTGATGCCAAGCACTGAAATTGGAGAAGTTGGCCTCTATCTTCCGGGAAGTGTAGGCTAATTCGGATAGCTCTGGTCTAGGAACTGGCATACTGGCGAGAACGTATCTTCTGTAACTCCAAGCATGAACTGCGTGGTCATCCATATCAGCAAAGTGCTGGAGTGCGGCCACGGATGCGACATACAGTTGCGAGCGTCGGCATCGAGAAGCTTCTCGACAACAAAGAGTTCGTGGTCCCAGGCACTCTTCTTCCATCCGTCGGCTGTTTCTTCCCCCTCTCCTCCTGGACCGTTCGGAATATTTTCTAGACACCAGCGGCGGTGATTCCAAATCCAGTAGACTTTGGGATGGCTCTTTAGAGCGGCCATGGTCATCATGAGCTCGTCCGCCAACAGTTTGTTGATCCCAGCTGGCGAACTTTTGAGGATGAGTGTATCACATACATCCGGTGGTGAACGATCGCTTGCCTATTTGCGAACAGCCCCCTGAGCAGAATATTGCGACGATAGTTCCAGACAGTGTAGAACTCGGGGTTGATCTGCAGCAATCGAGTGGTCAACTTGAAAGCATCCTCTGAGAAGTCCAGATTTTTGCACTAGGTGGCGGAATATGAGACAAACATCAGAGTGATACTGGTTGCAGTCGCACTCTCAACAGTACGTCCTCTGATAATGTGAGGAACTCTTGGATTCTGAGCCGTTCCTTCTCTTTCTTTGCCTCGAGCGCCTGAGGAGTTTGTTTGACTCGTTTCACGTTGTGCTATGAGAGAACTTATTCTTTGCCCAATATTCAGGAAAGGGATGGCATACCATTCTCGATTACTTGCGTTCGATGAAGGGTTCGGTAAGAGGTTAGAGGGAACTTAACGTGGGAAATGATGATAGCTGAGAGGAACCGCCCAGCGCGACTTCAAGTTGGGAGTTGGCGCCGACAGTCTTTCACCAAAATGCCGTCGGTCGCACAGAAAACTCACTCCTTTGAGGATCTTTCCTCCCACTTCTCCCTCGTCTATCCCATTCCTCACCCCAAAACCCATCCTGAACTCATCACCCTTAAGGACCTCAACCGCGAAGAAGACCTCCTGCGAAATCCCGACTCATTTAGAGCATGGTGGTCGGCAATCCAGAGCACAAAAGACTCATTCACGGCCCAACTGAAAGTTGAGAAACCCATAGATCTACCAGAAAAGGTTCAGGAACTCTTGGGTCCCCTTGCTTCGCCTCTTGCCCGACGGTATCTACAACGGACCACGTATCTCTACGAATCGGCTTTGCAGACCTTCCCAACATCATTCAAGCTATGGAAGGCTTATCTCGAATTTCGGATGTCCTTTGTACTGGGGAAACCTATCATCAAGAAACGGGCTGGCGGCAAGAAGAAATTTCCAGAGATGAAGGACGCGTTGGAGGAGGAGCAGGATGACCTGGAGGAATGGGACGCATGGTTGGACCCAGTGGTTGGTTGGAATGAGTGGAAAGCCCTCATTGCAACATTTGAGCGCTGCTTGATGTGGCTCCCCAATGTGAGTTAGAACTCTCTTCCCCTTGGAAAGTGGCTAATTCGTGTCTTAAGCTTCCACGAATATGGTTGATGTATCTTTCTATTTTCACCCATCCAAAATGTCCACCTGCCGTATCCCTCACACATGCTCGACAAACCTTCGACCGAGCCCTTCGAACGCTTCCCCCTTCCCTTCATTTCCGCATCTGGGTGCGGTACCTTGTATGGGCCGAAAGCAAAGGTGGAGAGACTATGGTTTCGACGTATCGCCGCTACCTTGCAATCGACCCCAGTCTTTCTGAGAGGTTCAGCGCACTCCTTCTATCGGAGTCCATCGGTGAACCGCGGCCCCTTGAAGCTGCCAAACTGCTTCTATCCTTGGCACGAAAGGCTGCACGAGGGCAATACCTCAGCCCAGAAGGCAAGAGCCCACTGCAGCTTCTCAATGATTTTACCGACGTCGTTGAGAAACATGCCGAGGAGGTTGGCATGGATGTTGAAGATACCGATGAATCCAACGCCGCCATCGCCAGGAAGGAAGCCGAGGATGAGGCAACGACTCAATCAGCCGCGGAGCCTGCTAGCGTGGATGGAAAGCTCATTCGAATAGCTGGTCCCCCGGTGACGCTAGGCCCCGATGGGAAGCCTTTGCCTGTCTATGACGAAGACGAGGACACTCTCAGCCCCAGGAAACTGAACATCGAGCAGATTATCAAGAAGGATGGTCTCGAGATGTACAAGGATCAGGCTGGGCGGTTGTGGACAGGGCTTGCAACCTATTGGATCAAGCGTGGAGACTTTGACCGAGGAAGGGAAACTTTCGAGAAGGGTATCAAGAACGTCGTGACACAACGGGATTTCAACCAGATTTTCGAAGCCTACTCGGAGTTTGAGGATTCCTTAATCAACGCAATGATGGACGGCTTGGAGGATGAAGACGAGGACGACGAAAAGGCTGAGCTGGAAGAAGAGATGGATCGCCGGATGAAGGAGTTTGAGGAGCTCACAGACAGGCGTCCCTTCCTTCTCAACGACGTTTTGATTCGCCGAAATCCTAATGACGTTCAAGAGTGGGAGAAACGTGTGGCACTCTTTGGAAACGACGACGAAAAGGTTGCAGCGACTTACACCAAGGCAATTGAAACGATCAATCCTCGCAAAGCTACCCCTAATTTCCATCGCTTATACATCAACTTTGCAAAGTTTTACGAAGAAGGGGGTGCAGACGGTCAGGCAGAACCTGACCTAGACAGTGCCCGGAGAATTCTTGAGAAGGCGACCAAAGTCAACTTCAAGCAGGTAGAAGATCTCGCCGAAATTTGGTGCGAGTGGTCAGAGATGGAGCTGCGACATGAGTACGTGGAGGTCTTATTCGCGTTGGATGTTTCAACTCATTCTTCCTCAGGAACTACGATGAAGCTATCAGAGTTATGCAGCGAGGAACCGCTGTTCCTAAGAATACCAAGGTCAACTACCATGACCACGTATGTAATTCTGCAATTCTCCCTACTGTTTGATCTTGACGGATATTTCCCAGTCGCTTTCAGCACAGGCACGACTCTTCAAATCCCTGAAGCTATGGTCTTTTTATATCGATCTCGAGGAGGCCATCGATACCGTGGAAGCTGCGAAGGCGGTCTACGATAAGATTTTGGAACTGCGCATTGCCAATGCACAGATCATTGTGAATTATGCAGCATTCCTCGAAGAGAACAAATACTTTGAAGAAAGCTTCAAGGCATGTACTTCTAATCATTCCCGAGATAAAGTCTAACTCATTGCTAGGTGTATGAACGGGGAGTAGAACTGTTCACCTTCCCAATTTCCTTTGAGATCTGGAATATCTATCTCTCCAAATTCGTGAAGCGATACGTAAGTGTCCACACTGTATCCAAGCATATCCTTGCCAATGACCCGTCTGCAGGGCGGTTCAAAACTCGAACGTGCCAGGGATTTGTTCGAACAAGCTCTGGAGAAATGTCCTCCCAAATCCTGTAAACCTATTTTCCTGATGTATGCCCACTTGGAAGAGGATTATGGGCTTGCCAAACGAGCAATGGCAATATACGATCGTGCAACCAAAGTCGTCGAAGACGGTGACAAGTTCGAGGTGAGTCAGATCGCACTGATCCATGGCATTGGGCTCAGCATGCTTTCCCGTAGATGTTCGTCGTTTATATTGCAAAAGCCACAGCAAATTTCGGGTTACCTGCAACACGGCCAATCTACGAGTCAGCCATTGAAGGTGAGCCTCACCCTGCAGTGTTATGATTGAAACTCAACCCCGTTTTGAACCCGCAGTTCTTCCCGATAAGCAAACCGCTGAGATGTGTCTCCGGTTCGCGGCGTTGGAGCGCAAACTTGGAGAGATCGACCGTGCCCGTGCTATCTATGCCCATGCATCTCAATTCTGCGACCCTCGCGTCAACCAGAAGTTCTGGTCGGAATGGAACAATTTCGAGATCGAGACTGGCTCAGAAGACACCTTCCGCGAAATGCTCAGGATCAGGCGGAGTGTTCAGGCTCAGTTCAACACAGAAGCCAGCTACCTCGCGGCACAGGCGATTGCTGCAAGCGAAGGCAACAAGCCGACTTCTCAAGACGACGAAGATTACGATCCGATGGCGGCTGCTGAGAAGCAGGCCGGCGGTGGCGCTAAAGGACCAGCGTTTGTTGCTGCAACCAAGACAGCGTTGCACAAACCTCAAGAAGCACAAGCATCCGCCCCTGTCGCGAATACGGATGAGATCCAGATTTCGGACGAAGAGGACTAGACTTTGCACCCCTCTTCGCACTGCCCTCGTTGTTGTTTATACTTGCATCATGATTTATCCCAACGCTCTACCTCTACGGCGCAAATATCCTCCCATCTTGCTTCCCAACCGTCGTCCACGAAAAAAGGCTGTTCCGCCCATTTGGCTACAACCTCCTTTGCCTTTTCAAAGGGAGTTGAGTGGCTTCTTACGCTAGCAATGAGCTGCTTGTGGAGATGTAACGAGCGATGATACGGAACTAGAATTGCTGGTATTGATGTTGCTTTCGACCAGGGAAAAGGAATGAGAATTATTGTAAACTGCTGGCAATGGGCCTCGACCTTACCGAATTTCTCAAGCGACCACGTACACCAGAGAGGCTCCTCTTGCGCCCACTTCGCTCCTTTAGCTTTATGGGCCTCGATGAGAACCGCCTCAAGGTTCTCGACCTCACGGTTCATTCTTTTGAACAGCTTGTCCTTGAGACGGCACACGATAAATACGGGTTCAGTATAATGAGAGAGATACGTACAAGCTTTTGAATGACTAGATCCAGGGACGTGAGACAGTTTTCCGTTACTTGAAGCTTGGGACCGACGAGGTAGGTTCGGGGGAGTCGTTCGGGCAAGGAAGTCAGGGTGTTGCTATCATCGTGTTTTCATTGATTGCAGTGCGGGGTCTCAGTGGAAAAGACTGTCGTACTCTAATTCTGTGCGTGTATCGACAAGTGTCTTGAGGTGCTTTAGCCCATCGTGCAGGACGAGATCATCCCAGGTCTCTGTGAGCGACCGGATCTCCTGCAACGAAGTCCTAGTTCTGCGATGAAATGTGGATTCGAGCTGTCTCGATGGCGAAGAAGGAGAGAACGGCGGTCTGTGCGGTGCCGGGGAGGATGTGGGCGTCGAGGGCCCGCGAAACGAGGCGAGTCTGCTGCTCATCGTCGATCAAAGCGAAAGAGGGCGTTTGTTTGGCCCCGACACTGGCGCCAAACCAAATCAGAAAATCAAATTATCAATACCAATTTCTCTCCTGGACTAGTTACATGGGCCGAAGACGAAAGAACAGAACACATTTGAAGGGCGCCTCACAGCGAGACATAGCTGCCTCCAATGTCCCCAAGAGCTTTATCATCAAGCATGGGCAGGTTGGCTCTTCAATAACCCAGCTGGTGAGGGACATGCGAAAGGTGATGGAGCCTAATACCGCCAGTCGTCTCAAGGTGCGTTCAGGACCATGCACCGCATTGCAGTTCAGTAGCTAACAAGCTTGCTAGGAGCGCAGTCGAAATAAGCTAAAGGACTACATTACGATGGGCCCTGCACTTCAAGTGACCCACTTGCTCGCATTCAGGCTGACCCCAATCGCCCCTTCTCTTCGCATCGTTCGCTTGTCTGACGGTCCCACTCTGACCTTCAGAGTAGAGAGATACAGTCTCATGAAAGACATTCTCAACACCTCTCGGAGAGCCAAGAGCATTGGTATGGAATACCTAACGCCTCCCCTGGCAAGTCCATCGCCTTTTTGCGAAACCTCTGCAAGAACTAAGCCTGTTTGCTCAACAGCTCGTCCTCGCTTCCTTCCCCCAACCTGGCCCGAACACTCCACCCCATCTTCCCCTAGTCATGAAATCCTTCCAGTCTCTCTTTCCTCCCCTGTCACCCCATACCATCAGCCTATCCTCCGCACGCCGAATTGTCCTCGTCTCATACAACGAGGAACGGGGCACAGTCGACTTCAGGCATTACATGATCAGGGTCAAAGCCTACGGTGTCTCCAAAAGAGTGCGACGTGTCCTCGAGGGTGCCGCCTCCTCGACAAAGGGTATTCTCGATCTCGGCAATGAAAAGGACGTCGCCGACTTTCTACTTCGGAAACGCGGGGAGCCAGGGCCAGATGGTTATGAAAGCGCGTCATCTGCTGAGAGCGAGGCAGGAGACCATAACACCGTCGACCTGGCTTCTGACTATGTGGGACGAAACAACAAAAAGGGACAGAAAAGAGCTGTGCGGCTGGATGAGGTCGGTCCACGCCTAGAATTGCGTCTAGTCAAAATTACCGAAGGTATCCCTGGCAAAGAAGGCAATGTCATCTATCATGAGTTCGGTAAGGCTGTCTATTGCAAAGCCAGTCTCGTATACTGACAGTGTTGCCCAGTGAAAAAATCGAAAAAGGACATCGCGGAACAAAAAGCTGCGATAGCAGCCAAAGAAAAGCTTCGGCGGGAGCGAAGGGAGGAGCAAGAGCGGAATGTGCTTCTCAAGAAACAGAAGGGTAAGGCCACTGAAGACGTTGAGATGGACGATCCATCAGACGAAGACGCTGACGCTGACGGCGCTGGAGAAGATGAAGACCATGATGAAAGCGATTGGGATGACGAGGAAGAGATCACCGATGGGGAGGAGGAAGAGGACGCCGATTTATCGAGTGAAGAATCGGAATCTGACGAGGAGGCGCCACCACCGAAGAAGGCCAGGCACCCCAACAAGAGGTAGTCCTCTTTGATGTATCTATGTTTCATTATCGAGTCAATTAGAGTGGGGGGGGTACATGTCTACAGTAGAAGGGGAGGGAAGTGTGAGTTCCTGGGTATCAACCTAGCCAGCTAGTCCAAAAACGTTGCGCCCTCATCTTCACACCTTCCCAATTATCAAGAGCCGGACGAACATCGAGATAAAACGCCAAATTTCCACCTATGGCGCGACCGGTGTAGAAGTCTATGATGTAGCGCATACGTGTGCCACACCGGTCAACAACCCAATCATGACGGTCGAATGGTGGGGTATAACTAAACTCGAAGGTAAATAGACTCCAAAAACAGGATGTTTGACCACGAACCCGAAGAATGTTTTGAGAGTTGCTTTAGGACTTCTTTCTGAAGGCTTTCCCTTGAAGTTTACGAGCTTTACACCTCCGCAAGCTTCCCCTCCCCTGCCCTCCTCCCATTTCATGATTTCAGCCCAGGCCCGTTCGTTGACGGCGTTGTGAATTGGCACCACTGTCTTCATATCCGCAGCCTTGGGATTGTGGTTTTTACGTTCCATGGCTGCAAAGAACTGGCTCTCCGAAGGATAAACCCAGTTTCCATCGGAAGCCTTTGGAATTGAAGACACCTCACGTTCGGACGAGAGCGGGGCTACGGGTGCAGACGCGCTGCTGGAAAACAAACGCGCCCAAGTCGATCCTGAGGAATGGTCTACAGGACAATCAGCAGCGGACGGCGCTTTGTGGTCGACTGGACAAGCTGCTGGCGCAGGCGAGGGCGCGGAGCCATGTTCAACGGGACATTTTGACGAGGAAGAGGACATTTGAGAAGTGAAGGATTACGTAATGCTGATTGCTCTGACTTCTGCCTCCGGCAATTGATTGCCGATTTCTCCGGTCATCCTCAGTGTCGTCCCTGGAGCCAATCCCCACATCTATAAATGTCGCTGGGATACTGGTGCCCTGCAGTGTTTCTTCAAGATGCCGTCGTCGCCCAAGATTTTCGAAACTCCCCTCACCAGGCTTTTTAAGATTAGCCATCCCGTAATGCTTGCAGGGTAGGTCGACAGGTCTCCTCGGGATGCGGAGGCTGATGACCTGTGTAATATAGCATGAACGTTGCCGCAGGTCCCAAGCTGGCAGCAGCCGTTACCAATGCCGGTCAGCTCGACCTTACTTGCACCAGGCTTTTGACATGTTCTCATTCCGAGGCGCCAGGTGGTATTGGCGTCATCGGTGGTCTTCGTCAGAGTCCCAAGTTCCTCAGGGGCACTATTGAGGAGCTCAAAAGTCACCTGGAGGACAAGAATGCACCATTCGGCGTCGACCTTTTAATTCCACAGATAGGTGGGAACGCTCGCAAGACCAACGTATGTCTCCAAGGACCACTACCCGGGATTTGTTCAACCTGACGCACCTTAGAAAGATTATACCAACGGCCAGCTCCCTGAGCTGATTGACATCATCATCGAGGGTGGTGCCTCACTCTTTGTCAGTGCTGTCGGTGTTCCCCCCAAATGGGCTGTGGACAAGCTTCACGCAGCTGGTATTCCTGTAATGAAGTGGGCCGTTTTCTCCTCATCGTCATGAGTGTTTGAGTTCTTATGAAAACTGTCTGTACCCATTCCAGTATGATTGGGCATCCCAAAGTGCGTCTGAATTGGAAGTTGAGCTCTTGGCCTCCGCGCTTATGGCTTCTTGTAGCACGTCAAAAAGGCACTGGCACAAGGTAAGTAAACTTGATGACTTTTGTATCCCCTCTGTTGACACTCGGACAGGCGTCGATATCATTTGCGCTCAAGGGGGCGAAGGAGGAGGTCATACAGGCGACACGCCCTTCTCTGTCCTGATCCCTGCTACGGTTGACTTGTGCAGGGGTTACAAGAGCCCTCTGACTGGTGAAGACATTATCGTCGTAGCCGCTGGGGGAATCGCCGATGGACGGGGTTTGGCAGCCTCATTCACGTACGTTTTGACCCTCCCTTTTGCATACCCCCATACTCAGCCGAGATGCAAGCTATGGTGCATCCGGTGTTTGGGTAGGAACTCGGTTTGTAGCGTCCGTAGAGGCTGGTGCACCCAAGAAACACAAGGACTTGCTTCTAAGCGCTGGATACGATGACACAATTAAGACCCTCGTTTATTCTGGTCGGCCTATGGCTGTTCGGAAGACTCCCTATGTCCTTGAATGGTGAGCCCTGATGCGGCACTGGATTTCATCAAATTCATTAATATTTGATGCAGGGAGACAAAGCGTCGCGATGAAATCGAAAGCTTGATCGCTCGAGGAGAAGTTCCACATGATGTCGAACTAGCAAACCGACCTGAGAGATCCTTCGAGGGAGCAAGATGTAAGAACAGCCGTATTCTGAGCCAGCTCCAACTGATTATGCTCTCAGGGCTCATGGGTAAGGTCGCTGGATCAATCAATGATATCAAGACAGCGAAGGAAATGTGAGTGCCCACTCAAACCCTTCCTCGACGGCAAGGTGCTAATCTGGTTATGCAGTGTCGATGAGATGGTCAACACCGCAGCAACAAGCATTCGGTCAGCACAAAGTCTACAAACAGCAAGAGCAAAGCTATAAATATATGTGTCATGTGCAAGGGTAGTTCTGAGCACTTACGATCTTGTCCTACCATCTCGGTTCTTACTTGGAGTAACGAGTCGGAGCTTGTCATCTCTTTATACGTAAGTACAGGAAACATATATATTCTCGACAAGGCAGCCAGGTCGGGCATTCCTCCTGACTTTGCCCTAGCCCTCACTACGCCAACATTTTTCACAACCCCTTTGAAATTCGGCATACTGTTTGACCTTCTGCTCCACAAAGTGTGGGTGTGGGGAACTGGCGCCGTTCTTTGGGTCAGCGCCCTCGTGCAGCTTTGGTACACCAGAGGGGGCCAACGCCGTGACGGCGCTAGCGACAAGTCAATTGGAGAGATTGATTACTTCAAATTATCGGCAACACCCCCACCTAGCCCACTACTTGACTTCGACATTGAGCAGGCAGTGTCGCGACCATATCGCCCTCTTCGATGGAAGTATCACCAGACTATGTGTATGTAAGTCCCATGGACACCTGGAGTGCATTTTCTGATCGTGTCACAAGCTCTCGCACCTCTGGAGCACGATTGGTGGATCGAGCTAGAATCGACGTATCGAACGAGGATACACCAAAGACGGGATCTACACGCCAAACACGGCAAGACTATCTTAGACTCGCTTCCAGGAAGTGAAGCGGCTTGTCAGGAGCTGATGTATATGGTGATACAGTTCCTATGTGCCCGATATCCTCGATTATTTTCATTTGAACGAGGGGCTCACCTCTTTACGAACGGAATATTAGGGACAACAGCTTCGGTTGAAAATGTCGAGCCCCTCAAATTTCTGCTAAACAACGTGCCAGAAGATTTCTTCATCACCCTGAAGGACCCGGTATCAGGTTTTTATCACCTGAGGGCGGGAGTATGCTGCTCGGCGGTTGGCTGGAGCATGAAGACAAAGATGGGGAGACCATTGCACGAAATCCACGACCCGGTACCGGATTATCGAGAGCGTCTCAAAATGTCTATGGACAAGTAAGTCTTGCTGTTGCGAAGGGATGGCCCTTACAAAATTGCTCCCTAGGTATTTCGATAATGTATCATGCGACAAGCCCATTCAAAGGGGATCCTGGTCATTTGAAGTTGGTCAACCGTTATTCCTCCCAGTCGATGAGCCACAATACTCGGATAGGCGATACAACCCCGATCTGAAAGTCGACGACATTCATTTGCGAGTTGATTGGCAGACCTTGCGACGCCTGCCACGATCCAAAGCGGTGGTCTTCAACTTCAAGGCGCTATTTACCCCTGTCAGCCAGTTCAGGGAGGAGCCATACATCCCACAGCTTGTCGCCAAAGTGCTGAGAGAAAGCCAGCTGAAGCTTAGAGAATACAAAGGATGGGGTGTTCTTGAACATAAGCTTCTTCCAGCGCTAGACGGGTGGGCACAAGAGCAAGTATTTCGAAAGATGGTACCCGAGGGATGGGAGGAAAGAACGTTGGACGAGCATCCATTTTATCCTGGCTGGAAAGACAAGTCTAATCAAGTCCTCAACCCGTGGCCCAAACGTACGCAATCAATCGTCTTCCATTAATTCCGCTAACTCTCGTTCTTCTTCCTCGGTCAAACTTGATTCCTTCTTTGTCTTTGGCTTTTCTTCTGTAGGCTCCGGTTGTGACGCAGGTGGTGGCGAAGGCACGAGCAAATCTGCCGTAGGGTAAGAATGCGACCCAAGAAACTGTTTTGGAGGCTAGCTTTTGATACGTACCTGCTAATCGCCATTTGCGAATTGATTGGTCGAGGCTGGTAGTGACGATGTACGGTTCAATATGCGTTGTATCTTCAGTCTTCTTCTGCCTGAACCAGAGCCTGATGGCAGTGACATCATGCCAATGCACATCCGTCGTGGAAATCAACTCAGGTTCCTCCAGCGTGGATATATCATACACTCGAAGATAATCTCCTGCGACGGTCAAGATGTACGATTCATCGAGCTCAGTTAGAGGCAACGGAAGGATTGCATTCACCCCAACAGGGTGCACCAGTGGTTTTGGTACCTTTACTGCGGTCGAATTTCCCTTCTCAATTGCTGGATGAATTTGGACAGACTCGTCTGCAGAAGCTGTACCGAACGCATTTGAGGAAATCAAGGGATAAAAAAGACTGATTTCACCCACCGGTCCAGACCAACCCCTGACCCAAAGTCAAGTCATTGATTCGGGTCCGGTGATGGTTGAGCTCTCCCTTTGGGGAGGCCTTCCACAAAACAGGTCTGACATTCGGATCCACCTTCAGCTCCCAAACCCGTAAGATACCCATCGTGTCTGCGGTGTAGAGGATAGCGGATGATGAAGACGTCGCGTATCCACCTAGACATTCGACAGGTCGAGTATGGGAGGAAATGGAACCGACATTAGTGAGCGGCTTGTCTTGCTCTATGGAAGAAAGATCCCTGCCAAGGCCTCAGACACAGAGAATAGGATGGCACGGAAAGACAATACCACATCCGAACAATCTTATCTGACCCTCCAGAGACCAGCAAGTTCAACGTAGGGAGGACAAGTAGCACCTTCACAAAATCGGAATGAGCATTTGTTGTAGAGGATATCAGTTGCTTGGACTTCCAAAAAATAATATTTTGTCAGAGATCTCATCCAGGAAGCGACAGGCAACTCACCTCGATATCCCAGATTTTAATGCTCTTTCACAACAAGTGAGCTACCTCGACCTTGTACGATTTTGCCTGACCAACCTGGTCCCAAGATCCCGATATCAGGATCTTCTGGTTTCCGGTGCTTTCGACATTGTCGTAGAACGCAATGGATGTAACAGGGCCACTATGTCCCTTGAAAGTCTGGAGTATCTTCCCCGTCTAGAGTCCCAACGGACTGAGAAATGCACCTGGAGCTAATTCTAGAGATTTATTCATACCTCGAGATCGAGCCGTTTCACAGTTGCAGTGCTTTCCCCAATCCATGCATTTGTGCCGTGAACTTCGATAGCTAGAGCTTTCCCGGCGAGTTCAATAGGCTCTCCGTGTGTTTTCAATCGATCTGCCTTATCCCTTCTACCCTATTGATCAATTTGGTTTCTGTGTACCGGGAAAGGCATCGAAATGGTCTACCTTCTCCGCCAAGAGCTGTGCTTCAGATACGAGAAAGTTTTTGGAGGCGTCGTCACTCATGACGGTCGTCTGGAAGGAAACGCGCTTTCCAAACGCCGATCGATGATCCTGACACGCGGGCGATCGGCCTATGCGCCGCCTGACCTTACCTGCGAGATTGGCTCCTCCAAATCCCCGGCATGCAGAGTAACACAATAAATAGATTCAAATGCAACTAAACATAAGGAGATATGCTACTGTGCAACGGAAGATAGAGGTCGATACTTAATACACGGTGCCCGAGGGGGTATGTGGGCAAGGCAAGGCTACATACGGATAAACTAAACTAGGGGTGCAAGAAGCTCGAACAAAGTGTGGCTACAAAACTGATATGTCAGTGGGCAAAAAGATACAAGGCAAGGCAGGGATACAGAATTGATGTGAAAGAAATAAAGTAGACAGAGCAATAAGCATAGATACAATCCCAATAGGAAAGGGGGTGAGCAAATATTAAGTGAGCAAGATGTCCAAGACAGCAGGTAGAGAAGAAAAATAGAAGAGGCAATGAGTGACGTTGAGGTTGGGTATTATAGAGAAAAAAAGGAAATGAAGGAGTGTGGTGGTCCAGCCGGAAGGAAATGGGCAGGGACGGTCAAAATTCAAGGAACTGATAGTTGATAGGATCAAAGCGTTGACGAACGGCGGGAGGCTCCTCCTCACCGACAAGCCCGGGAATTTCTTCGGGAGCAGGTAGCGGGAGGTGCAAGAAGTGACGGGTATCGTCAACAGACGATGTACGAGGAATGATGGGAGCCTGTACTTGGGATTAGCAAACGCCGAGAACCCAGGTGATGCAGTCCAACTCACATTAATTTCCCTACGCTCCAGAGCATCCCAATCGACTCCTCGGAACCAGGGATGATCGAGAACGTCCTGGGGCCCTCCTATCATATTTCCAAGCCTCTTCGTTCGATCGGGATTGAGGAAAGCCTTGATGATGTCGCGTGACAGACGGTCGACATGTCGAGGCCATTGGATATTACCGTTCAGAATCTTCTCGTAGATTCCATATGGTGATTCGTCATAGAACGGTGGGTAGCCGACAAGCATTTCATAGCACAGCACTCCGCAGGCCCACCAGTCGGCAGCTTTACCATGTCCATCTGACTGAATGATCTCTGGAGCAAGGTACTCCGGGGTTCCACAAAGGGTCCACGTACGGTCATCCACGATTTTAGCAAAGCCAAAATCAGTGAGCCGCAAATAGCCCCTCGAATCTAGCAAAAGATTTTCGGGCTTCAAATCGCGGTAAATGATGTTGAAGGAATGCAGATATTTGAGAGCGAGGATGATGGTGGCCAAGTAGAACCGAGTTACGTCCGGAGTGAAGCGCTGAGCACGGCGGAGGTGGGTAAAGAGCTCTCCGCCAGGAACGTATGACATTAGCATGTATACGTTTAGGCTGTCCTGGAAAGTGGCGAAGAGATCGACAATAAATGGGTGACGGACACGGGAGAGGATGTAGCGCTCGGCATTGACGTGCTCCACCTGGCGCAGCTGAACAATCGCCGTCTTTCGCAGCACTTTCATTGCGAAATGGCTTTGTGTGCCATGCTGATTGCTCGCGCCACGATGCCGGACTAGTAAAACCTTGCCAAAAGTGCCGGTGCCTATATGCATGCTAAATCAGTGGGAACGCTCTATTGTTCAAATTTTTATGAAGGGCTTACCAAGAGTCCCTCGAACTTCGAAATCCGAAAGTTTGAGCCCAACAGGCTGCAGACGAACCTGCTCGTCTTCTAGAAGCCGCGCGGGGCTCTTCGCAGGTTCATCGAGAGATTCTGGCTGAGACATCTCCTCAGATTCTGCATTGGGGGTCTTTTCAAAGTCCATCGACTCGGGCTGCCCGTCGACTGCGCCATGGTGGGCCGCGGTGCAGCTGGGGGGATTGTCGACGGCCATGCTATCCTGGCGCCCAGGAAGGGATTTGGGGGAAAGTGGGGGAGTAATGGGGGCGTCGGTGACGACGATTTGCTGAGAATTCTTGCGCGAGGGTTGATACGTAATTGATATACGGCGAATAGGTTCAGCGACGGTCAACGCGTGTAGCTGCGCTGCCATCATATCGAAGGCGAGTTATGTGTCGGCTCAGGCAGATGAATGAGATGAGAGGTAGAGAGGGACCGTTTTGGCAGAGGCTCAGCGTCCTCCTGAGATCGAAAAAGTGGCGAAAGGAAGAGAAATAAAGGAGGGTCTGGTTATATTCTATCGGTGAAGGAACGGGCTCTAGCACCTGGAAGGATCCGTTCGGCTCAATATCGCCACCACCAGAGAGGCAGTAAATGGGGGGGTTGGACTCACCGGAGCGTTCTATGCACGAGGGTGCTGGTGGATGCGGCCAAGGCGCGAGCGCGGGGGATGGTGGTGGTAAGGAGAAGAGAAGCGAAATGGGCTCTGACAGCAATGGGCACTCGCGAAGCAGACATTTGGGCAGCACTGCCAGGAGACGCCAATCAAATATGTCTGAATCCCTCTTTCCATCACTCTCACGCCGCAATCCCTCCTCGTCGCCATCTTCCTGAATAAATTGCACTTTAATATACACCATCTACGATACGTCTACACCCCAAATGCAAAGGTCGGTATCCCGTAGTCGTTCATAATCGTAAACACCTCTCCCCCTTCGCCAGCCCCAGCAGCAACGTACAGGGGCACAAAATGATCCTCTCGTGGGTGCATTGATCTGAACCCTGGATGCTTGGGTAAGTTCACCAGGGCCTCTTTCCTCTTCTCGGCCTGTGAATTTTCGTGCATGAGTAAACGTTTCAACTGTACCCATCGGGACAGAGTAGTCTCACATCTGCAGTATCGATAGCCTTGTGAATAGCACTGTCAAACTCTTTGTGAAGAGGTTTCGCAGTGACCGGCGAGAAGGATGACATGTCCCTCAGGTTGTGCGCGGTCAACCCTCCCGAAAGCACGAGAATTCCTTCCTCCCTGCGGTGCAGAATATGGCAGTCAGCAAGCCTCTTTTCAAACCGTTTCACCACACGAATTCGGGCCCCGAACATCGCAGCCGAAAAAAACGACAGGTAGGTAACACACCTTAACTTCGCGACCGCTTTGCCTGCCTGCCAGTTCCTCTCCGGATCAAGACTGGAATCTATGGAGACCTGGACAATTGGTATCGAGGTGAACTCTTCGCCGAACATTATCCTGAACGGCACGAATACCCCATGGTCGAGTCCGGGACCAGGGAACCCTCTGCCGTCGTCGCCTCTCGCTTCATTTTCGTTTGTTAATCTTGCTTTCAATCCGGCCTGGACGATTCTGAGTGCTTGGACTTGGCAGAAACGAATGTGCGCCTACCTCTTTGTACAAATCCACCACTCTCTGGGCCAACTTTGAGTCGCCCAAAGACTTGAACTTCAGCTGGTAAAGTGCTGGTGGGAAACCATAGTAATCCATCAACAGCGGGTTCTCCGCGTAGTTGGTCACTGTCAATGACGCAAGCCGACAAAAGGTTAACTACGGACACTACCCAGCTCGAGCAAAACACTTACCCAATCGTTCCCGGTGTGTCTCCCAGTGTGCGCTAAACACAACGATGCCTTTGGGTTTGTATTTCTCCAAGAGAGCCGGCCCGAACGCTGCTAGGAACTGCCCTAGAGGACCCGAACGACCCATGTAGGCTGCGAACGGACCGCCGAACCCAGATGACATGTTCTTGGGAGCCGCCAGCATAGGAGATCCATGAGCAAAGAAGAAGGCAGGAATCTTGTCCGGCGTCCCAGGCAAAGACTTGAGGTTCTTCACCCATTCAGGCTGCTGTTGTGAGTCTGTCGTTGATGACTGCGCCGAGGATGACATGGATGCTGTCACTGGTACTTTGGAGACAGGAAGCTGGAGATGGTTGCCTTTGAGAAGGGAGATGAATCGCCGAGGAAGAGCAGACAGTGCGAACGAGCTCGAAAGCGTGTTAGGGTAGAGGGCGAGTAGGATGGAGAGGAGAGAGATGGCGATGGCGAATTTCACGGCTGAAGAGCCTGTAGTATTCCTGGGTGGTTGCATTTCGTCGAGCAGCCTTCATCTCAACCTTTATGTGTCTCGAGCCAGAGGGAAGAATGTCATTGCATTTGCGAGATATGACCGTGCTGAATAACAGTGGTCATGCAAACGTGAAACTGATGTGTCACAGGAGATCTAGAAGATAGACATTGTCCAATGAGAAATCCAGCCTTTCAAGGCAAATTGTAAAGCTAATAGATTAGAGTACTGGCCATGGGCGAGACTGTGATGAACGTTAACGTCAAAGAGGTGAAGCAAGACGCGAAAACTGAGTAATGAATATATAAACAGACCCATGTGTTGACTAAGTTCCTTTGTACAATATTAGAGAGGGAGAGAGACAATGATGAGCGACAAGCGCGAGATATACACTCCGGAGATACGACGAAAATAGGTTTTCGCCGTGCATCTGGAGTATCAAGTAGGTCAGCGATATAGGGATCGAAGGGAATATACAGACTATATATACCAAGAAACCCCCGGGAAGGTAGGGGTCACTACAAACAGGAAGGAAGATTGATCAAGCAGCTTTGGAAAAAAGGACATTGGACGTTTTGTACAACAGTTGCCAAACAAAAGAAGGGGGAAAAATATGGCACAGTTGCTGCGGCTACTTTGTCCGTCGTCGCTGGTATGGCTCTAGGATGCGCCAGGAATCCATCAGATTTCAAGAGGCTCGTGAGTTCCGACATCGAGGCCGCCTCGGGTGATAGCTGAGCTCTCGCTTGCGCCAACTCGACTGTCGCGTCGCGAGAAACCACCAACACCGGGTCCCCGTGGCTGACGAACAACATTACTTCCGGTGTTGTTGTCGTGCCCGCCACCGTTAACACTCGTGTTCAAGGAGGGGGGTAGCGATGGAACTGGAGGGACAGAATTCCCGCCAAAAGCATTGCCGTTCCCAAACAGCGAACCAAAGCCGGTGGACACCCTGCGGGACGGGGAGGCGATGGTTGCGTAACCTTCGCGAATGTTACCATTCGAGGAGCGAGAGACAAGACGAGGCGCTTGTGCATGGAGAGTCTTCATGTCGGGCATCGACTTTTTCACTCTAAGCGATGGCATGGTAGGAGACTGGGCCGAGGTTGGGCTAAGATGATAGGCGGAAGGCGCACGGGACAATGTGTGGGGTGCCCTCATGGGTGGCGCCTGCTGCTGCTGCTGCAATCAACGAGTCAGGTTTTCGTCCTTCCGTCGAATAGAGATTGATGGCTCACCCTTTGGGGATCAAGGCGTGTCACAACTGCATATCTCTCATCACCTTCGCCCACCGAGTAATGATAGACGCCAAGCTTCTGCGCAATGAGGTGAACTACCCTGCGCTGCTTAGGGGTGAGAGTCCTGGAGAACGCCAGCTCATCGCGCATGGGGTCATCTTTGAACAGCAAAATCCTGGAATAAATTTCAAGGGTCGATGGATCGTTGAGATCCAGCTCATTGTTGCTCAAGGTAGACTTTTCAGACATGCTCGGCGTCGAAGGAGCCTGTGGGGGAGCCGGAGCGGTGGACGGCAAAGGCATAGAGAGCGAAGGAGTTGGCATCGCCTGCAAGGCTGGAGGCGAGTACTGCTGCTGCTGCTGGTATGGGCTGCCGGAAGAGAATGATCTCGAGCCAAACCCAGTGCTGACGACGTTGCCATAATCCTCGTAGAGGACCTTTTGCTGCTGCTGTTGAGCCTGGGCGGCCTGCTCTTTCTCGAGCTGCATAGAACGCATCCTACGGATGGCCTTTTCACGCTCAATGCGTTCCTTTTCTCCAGCTTGCAAGACCTTCTTGTACTCGACTCTCAGCTTTCGGCCCTGGACGTCGAAACCGTTCAGAGCGGCGACAACAGCATCAGCATCCACAGACTGGCGGAAGTTGGCGAAGGCGAGTCCACGGAAGGAGCCCTGCTGGTCCAGATGGTAGTTGAAGGCATAGGGCGTAGGAATGGCCAGGGAAGCCTAAAGTGGGACGATACGGCGATCAGAAAAAACGCACAAGTCGAGAAAAGAGGGCCAACTCACGATGATATCTAGCAGAGTTTCGCGCTTGACGTTGAACGGGATATTTTTAATGACGATAGCAGTGGGAATAATGTCCTCATCAGAGGCCCCGGCGGGGGCTGGCTGGGGGGTGGGGATAGGAGGTGGATTAAGGTGCCCGAGAGGAGGCGAGCCGCCAGCGGAGGAGAAATCTGAATTATTATGGGGCGAAAGCGAACGATTATCAGGGGAGGCGTTGTCGAGCCATTGCTTGAGAAGAAAAAAAGGTCAAAAGAGGGGAAATCGGGGGAGATCAGGAGGGGGGCGTACAGCAGGGAGGGCGCCACGAAGAGGCTTGTTCTTGAGCGGCGACTGGTTCATGCCTGCGATGGGGGTGTAGGGGGACTGGGGGAGACCCTGAGAGGTGGCATAGTGGTACTGGGCTCTATTGGTGGTGCTGGCGTCGTAATCATAAGAATCATGAAGACGTTGCTGGGAGGGGCGGTGGGAGAGGGAGAGGGTGGAGATGTCTGGGGGCGAGGTGGTCATTATCGTCGTCGTGAGGGGGCTGAACGGTGACGGTCGTGATAAAGAGAGAAAATGAAATGAAATGGGCTGAGCGCAAGCCTTAGCCTTGTTTGCAGCCCTTTAACCTTTATTTGTCACTGCCTCGGAAAATCATTTCCCTTTGTATTCATTCTATATACGATTCACACTACACACTACACGCTCCCTCGCCCACCACTCACCACCGCCCGTGCAGGCAGCGTGAGCAGCCGTTCGACATCGATAACTACTCCCACACTGCTCGAGTGGTCCCAGGGCCCCCGCAGCCGGTTTTTCTCGCTCTCCCCGCCCCCACCAGCGGCGACAGGCGGCACGACGACGACGGGCATCGCCGCGGGGGGAGCGCATTTCAGTCCCGAGACCGGTGCTGTGTGGATCGGTCGGGGCATGGACGGCAGCGTGTGCTTAGGAGCCCTACAGGCTATGTCACCCCATGTTTTCCATCGTGTACGTAAATACGACAACTCACCCTCTCACTGGCGTTGGTCCTGGCACGAGTCGGAGCGATGTGGGTGGTGGCCGGCGGGGCATGTTGTCGGAATAAGGGGAGCTCCAGGCCGCGAAATGAATGAATGAATGTATGTATCTGCCGAAGTGTCCTCTGCTGAGCGTCCTGTCCGATAAGCCGTCGCAAGTGCTACTTACAAACTTGTGCAAGCTGAGGCCTGCCCTAGCACCAGAGTGCTCTGAACGAAAACAAAAAAGAGGGGACCTCGATGGGTTGTGTGGTGAGCGGTCGAACGAGAGATGGAGCCTCAAGAACCCCACTCACACGGGCATGTTTCGTCACGTCAAAACATCCGCCAAAGTTCCATCACGACCTCGATGTGCTCAATTTCCCTTGGCAGCAGCTGCTAAAGAATTACTATATAATCACTACTACGGATAGTAAGACGTCTGTCTACGATGACTCTGCACCGACCGCCGGTTTGTAGTGTTTCATCATCTGTGCCTTGAATTCTAGCAAAGGCGAGTGAGTGCGAGCAACCCACATGTGTAGACAGAGGCATACCCTGAGGCTTGCTCCAGAGGGAGGCGGCTTCCGTATTAAGCGGCGAATTGTTGTTGGGTTCTGCAAGAGCGATGAGACAGGGACCAAGACAGATATATAGACACGCACCACCAAGCAACGACTGAAGCGAAAGCAAGATTGTCTGCACACTGTAGACCGCTGACCATTTGTCCTATGGCGATAAATATCAATACTGCAGCCTCTCCACGGATGAGATGTGGACTTACCTGGAGGATATCCAGACAGATAGCACCGCTGGCAATGTCCACGTTAGGGTGGAAGCATGGCGTGTCGAATTTGATGGTTGGTGCGACGTAGGGGTAATTCGACGGAAACGAGATGGTGATTTTGAAGGTCAAACCAGCATAGATCTGGGAAATTCCGTAAATGGGCAGAAATGAACCACGAGGACGGTACACACCGTTTCTGAAGGACCTTCAATAGTGCCCACCCATTCAAATAGATTTCCGTCGTTTTTGGGGAATGCAGACTGTGTCATGCTGAGACTTTGGAGTTTGACCGAGGAGAATGCCACTCACAATGCCGGGCGAGGGGGACATCTGAACTCCAGGTCAGAACGAGCGTTTAAATGGGCAGGATTTTGCACTTGCCATTAGGGTCATAAGCTCATTGGTAAGTCTGGAATTGGAGCGGCATTTCAGAGCAGAGATCGCGTGTCGTGCTGGGTCAACGTACCGTTTCGCGACGCTGCCTGCGCTCTGCTGTGGGGCAGCGGTGGCACTGGCTTTTGCAGCTGAGCGGGATGCGAGAGGAGATGTGACTTGGTCCATTTCTATAGGTCGTGCAGAAGTCGTTACAGTGCAGGAAGGCGGGAGGAGCAGCTGCAGCTGAACCCTTTATTGGAACGCGTGCCCAGAGTCACGTGCCGCTTTCGTGGGGCGTGGGAACTGCGCCCTGGAGCACAAGGCTCTGGCAACTTGGAAAGGCTTGAATCAGCGACACCACACGCAATCCCATCTCCTCTTCCCTTAATATCCTTCTATCATCCCCAAATACCCCCACAGACGACCCCTCTCCATGGCGTCGTCTTTTACCCCAACACCGGCGGAGACCACCCTCGTTCACCAGGTATTTCAGCATGCGGACCCTCAGAAGCTCGGTGTAGTCACCGGCGAAGCCGCAGTCAAGGTATTTGACGGCTCAAAACTGTCCCCAGCCGTCCTGGCAGAAATTTGGGGTTTGGCAGACGATGAGAACAATGGGTGGCTTTCCAAGAAGGGTGTCGCGAAGGCTGTCCGACTAATTGGCTGGGCGCAACAAGGCCGCAAGCTCTCCGTGGAGCTTCTCGAGAGACGTGTGTTGCGTTCAGCCTCTCCTGTAACTATTGGGGAACTGACTCTGTGCTTAGCGGGCCCTCCGGCGAAGATTGAAGGTCTCAACTCGGTTGCACAGCAGAATACCGGGATGTCTCTACCCAAGTCACCGTTACCCCTCTTCCCGGTCTTGACACCGCAAGATAGAGATAAATACGCCAATATATTCAATCGCGCTGGTCCCGTTAACGGCTTGTTAAGTGGTATGGGCATCCAGCTTTCTTCCTTGAAATTACGCCAACCCGCGCTGTAGGCGAGAAAGCGAGGGATATCTTTCTCAAGTCGAGACTTCCCAACGATCAACTACTTTCAGTTTGGTAATTAAATCTCTCATTAGAACGCGTCTTCCGATCAAGCTAACCCTCATGCGTACTGTCAGGAACCTGTCCGACACCCAAGATAGAGGAGCGCTCGACTCTGCCGATTTCGCTATTGCAATGTATTTCATACATGGCCTAATGTCGAAGACGATTTCGTTCATCCCGACCTCGCTCCCTCCCGGCCTATTTCAACAAGCAGGGGGAGGCATCGCTTCCCACTTGTCTGGAAATAGCGGCTCCTTCAGCCCCGTGCAGAGCACCTTCAGCATCCAACCTCAATCGACAGGTCAAAGAAGTCAAATTCTCCAACCTAACCACACGGGAATGTCTTCCGCCTCAGGTCCATCTCGTCCTGCACCAGCTCTTCCAGCCAGGCCTCCCGCGGTTGGCAGCCCATTTAGACCACCACCCGCAGTTCCCGCCCCGGCCCCAGTCTGGGATGTCACTCCGAGCGACAAGGCAAAATTCGACGCTTGGTTTGATGGCTTGGATACTCAAAAGCACGGGTATATCGAGGGCGACATAGCTGTGCCTTTCATGCTTCAGTCACAGCTGCCCGGAGAGATCCTTGCGACCGTATGGTTCGTCACGTTTTTTCCGTCGTATTTATATGCTCAACCTACCATAGGGACCTTGGTGACCTCAACAATGACGGTCGCCTGACTCGCGATGGATTTGCGGTGGCCATGCATTTGATTGAGAAAAAGCTGGCAGGAAGTGAAATACCAGCCCAATTGCCGCCATCTCTTATCCCTCCTTCCATGCGGGGCCAGCCGGCGCAACGACAGGCACCTCAACCAGAGCCTGTGCAGGACCTATTCTCGTTCGATGATACCCCGCCGTCATCTGCAGTGGCTCCCCAGCACACCGGTGGATTTGCAACTCTCCAACCTCAGCCAACTGGACCCCGCCCTACGATCAGTGCTCAGCCTACCGGTAGCCGGCTCCCCATTAATGATCCATTCGCGCCTGCCATCGCCCCTACGTATACAGGTAAGCTCATGACAAAGTGCGGCACCATATAATATTAACGACACCGATTCAGGAACCCATAATTTCCTCGATGATGACGAACCCACTACATCAGCTGCATCGCCTCCTCTTCAGGACAAGTCAGCCGAAATTGGGAATGCCAAGAATCAACTCGACTCAACCACAAGGTCCCTCAATGCTGCCAAAGCTGAGCGTGCTGCACTCGAAGAAAGTCTTGCAAACCAAGCCACTCAGCTGTCCTCCTTGCAGACTCAGCTGTCGTCTGCCAAGGCTGCGTATGAGACTGAAGTCAAGCTTCTTTCCACTTTCAAGGACAGATACAGTACGCAGCAAGCGGAAATGCAGAAGACCAGAGAGGAGTTGATACGTGCGGAAAGTGACCTTAGCGCCCTCAAGGTCGAGAAGGCGGAGATTGAAGGATCGTTTTTGCGAGACAAGGAAGACGCCCGGGAGCTCCATCGTCGCATGATTGAAGCAGGACAACAGGCCGATACTATCAAGAGCGAAGTCGAAAAGCTGAAGAAGGATGCCAAGCAACAAAAGGGCCTCCTCGCTATTGCAAAGAAACAGCTTAGCTCGAAGGAAGCAGAAAGGGTCAAGGCCGAGAAAGAATTGGAAGAGGCGTCTGCTGAAGTCGCAGCTATTACTAAGGAACAGGACGAAGTCGACTCGGCGCTAGCAACACTCGAGACATCACCGTCAGCTTTCTCGCCCGTTCCTGCTGCTGAACGAGTTGGCTCCGCCGATACATTGTCTTTCGCGGCATCGTATCCTCTCCCTGCTACACCTGATCTCACATCTCCAGCCATAAGTGTCAAGAGTAACAATCCCTTTGAACGATTAAAAACAGGCAACGCTACCCCTCGTTCGCAATCGCCGTTCTCTGGGTTTGCAAGTCCTGTTGCTCAGCAACCTGAAGCTCAAAGTCTATTTGGCGAGGACATATTCACCGCCACCTCACCAAGCGAGGAAAAGGCAGAGGTTCCGTCCGTAGAGGGGTTGGCATACGACTTTCCCGAGCACAAGGCTGCCGTTGGTTTGAATGTCCCAGCTACTCTCAATGTAACACGAGAAGAACCGGTTTCTCCTGCCACGACAAACGAACCCGAACTTTTCCATACTCCACCTACCAGTGCGACAGCTTTGTCTCCATCTACATCCGGGGAAGCGGACAAATACCCTGCCATCGACGAGTTCACTTCGCAATTCGCCCCTGCACCCGTCGCCGAGACTAAGGAGAAGAAGCAGGAACCGTCGAGCAGCTCTGATTTCGATTCGGCATTCAACATTGATACTCAGGTTCGGGAGCTAGACGTTGATGAGTCCGACTCTAGCGACGAAGAAGACGAGGATGAGGTGCCATTGAGCCAGGTCAAGCAGAATGTCACTGCCGCTCAAGACAAAGGAAAGGAGCCCGTTAGGGAATCAGAAACGACCTCTTCATTTGATGACGTCTTTGGCGGTGCTCCCAGTAGTCCCAAGGCCATCCCAGAGGCGACTTCGGCGGAGAAGACAGAATCTCAACCTGCCGACACGACGTTTGACGATATCTTTGGAGGCCCACCTCCAGCATTGCAGGCCAACGGTACTGCTCCTCCGCAGGAGGCCAAGTCTAACGGAACTGCGACAGTACCCAACCCAGACCCCTTTCCGCCTGTCGCCGCGACGGCTGGTTTTCCCGTAGCTGGTGCTGATGCATTCGATGAGGCATTGGGCAAGCTCTCGCCAAGCGCTTCATCCGCCCCTCAGCAGATGTCGTTCGATACGGCTTTTGACGACAATTTCGATTTCGCTGCAGCGAAGGCGGATTTTTCATCTGCGCCACCACCTGTTAATCAAGACACTGCTACTACTACTTTTGACGATATCTTTGGTGGCTCAGTTTGGAATGGAAACGCGCCGGCACCTGCCCAGCAACCACCAGCTGTCGCAAAATCAGCAGAATCTGAGGCGAGGTCAGCAGCTTTCGATGATGCATTCTCCACGTTGGCCACTAGCACTTCACCGCAAACTCAAGTTGTGGTCCAGCCTGAGGCTCCAGCTCTGGCTCCGGCTCCAGCTCCAGTAGTGCAATCTCCTCAGAACGGTGTTTCGACCAATCCTTTTCCAGTCGTGAGCCCCCAGAACTCGCCCAAGGCTGTCTCCCCTCGTCCTTCCAGCGCTAGGCCTTCCTCGCCGTTGCAAGACCGTGTCCCTCCTGGGAGGGCCGTGTCGCCCAAACCAAGGCTCTCTTCTTCGTCTTCAAAGGATGGAGTTGAAAAGCCCGCCAAGGAACCGCCTACCCGTCACTCAAAAATAAGCGTGAGCTATATATCTTCCGTTTAGGCTTGTCTCCTTCTGACATAATTCATCAGTTACGTTTGCCATTTGGGCGGAAGAAGAAGGACAAGCACCCACCACCGGAACCTGTCCCACAGCTACCATCGACACACCTTAGCCCCCCGATGGAAGAACCAGAGAGAATCCTGACACCTGCTGTTGATGACGACGTGGAGCCCGTGAAGCAGCTGACCTCGATGGGTTTCAGCCGTACTCAGGCAGTAACCGCACTCGAAAAGCACGGTTATGACGTGCAACGTGCTCTGAACAGTCTCCTAGGAGCTGCTTAAGGATATACTTCAAAGTTCTATTAATTGGATATCATATTCCCACCGCTGCCTGACAAGGGGACATTCATTCTTTGTTTAATCCAACCTATGCTTCGATGGTTCTGGCGCTTCACGTTCATTCATCCATACGTCTTATTCTTTTCTTCCTTTGTCTCTTTTCAACACCGTCTGACTGAGACCTGGCTGTTAAGTCTTGCACACTCCTTTCGATTTCAATTCATGGACCAATCCCTACCCTAGTATCCCCAATTTACTGTACCGCTTTTTTTCGGAGAAATTATGAGGATTCTTGAATAACTTCTACAGACTATTACATTTTATACAGCCCCTTCAAACTCACGGTCAAGCTTCGCTGGACACCAAAATCCCACGAGGTTCAAGTTCTCGATTGGGCTCAATGCTTCCCTTGTAACCTACCGGGGGAAATTCCACGGCAATAGGTTTCGCCATTTCCTCCAACCAATGATTCCAAGCTTCATCTTCCTCCTTCTTTGCCTCGACTTTTTGGATTTGCTTCTCTGTAGGGTGATGCACGAGTATGATAAAGACGTGTTCAGACCAGTTTTGGTGCTGGCTAATTTCAAACGTGTTGTGACCTGGTTGCACAAAGGCGGAAAGGTCGACCGTGTTGTCTGGTGACACCTGCAGAGGCATCAAGTAGGTCATGGTTATCATCTGGTTCCGGAATGGATCGAGCTGGATCGGAAAGAACAAGACTTACGAGGAGAGGTGGAGATAGAGGAAATGACTGTATCTCCGAGTTGAATGTGAATTTTATGCTCAAACCACCTTCACCTGACCACGATGACTGGAGCTGCGTTATCTGCGGAGCGATAGGCTCCGAGAGCTTGACTTGCGAGACAGGGTAGCATGCCAGGGATATGCATAAACTACTTCTCAATTTCCTATTCATGAATACAAGAAGCATCAGACGTGGAATCGAACAGCAACGGATTGCGTGCAAGGCACTTACGCGATGGGTGCATCGTTTTTAGACCACGCTAGGATCGATTCAAGGTAATTTTCACCCATATCGAACGTAAAGCGTATAAGGCCGTTTGATTTGAGACCTCTTCGACAAGCCACGACCTTCATTTCATTACCGTATATCCCTGGAACAGGTGTAAGTTTACTCGTTTCATTGAGGGGTTGAATGAACGTACTCTCGTCAGCTATAGAAGGATCATGCTCTGACTTTTGCTCTTCCATCACTTCTTCTTCTTCCTCCTCCTCCTCCTCCTCCATTCTAGCTCCATTCAAGACTGGCTCGTTTAGAGTGGACTCAGCGTGTGCTTCGCCACCATCGATCGTGAGAGGCGATTCCTGAGCTGTGCTTTGTGGTAGTGAATCTTCAACAAAAGCCTGTCCAGTAGTCGAGATTTCTTGTGAAATCGCCGTGTCTTCCTCGACTACTTGTGGAATTGTTGTTTCTTCTTCAATAATTTGTGGAATCGTCGTTTCCTCGAGGAGGATCGCCTCAGGAGGGAGAGGCTCGGGTATCAGAGCACTACTCCCAGAATCAATGTCCATGCCATCTGCATCTCCAACAGCTTCGTTGGTGAGGGCCAGTTCAGAAGTGTCCTGTGGCACCTCCTCACTCGGTGGTTGCGAATCAGAAGGTATAGGAGAGCCCTCTGCTGCATTCGCTGGCGGGAGGTTGTCCAGAGTGGTCGAAGCTTCAGGAGGATTGGGCTGTTCGTCGACTTGCATCGCATCAGGATTGGCAGACGGCTCATCGTCGTCAGAGAGAGTGAGATCAACTACTTCGGCACCCGATGGTGGTGGCTGGCCAGGTGCTGTCGGGGGAATCACAGCCTCCACTGGCTCACCTTTGACAATGGGCTCAGCTAGTACATTGACCGGAGACTCTGGAAAATCCATGATCTCATCAAGAGATAAGGGAGGCACCGGTCCTTCAGCCGTGGGTTGGTGTTGTGACACTCCAGGGTCAGACGAAGCTTTTGGCACAGTAGGTAGATCCTCAAGGACAGCCTTGCCAGATCCAGAGTCTTGAGTTTGTACCTTTTCCTGCTTCTCGATATAGCTCTTGAGATCCATCTCGGCGAGTGATTCGAGATCCAGTGTCTTGCGTTTCCTTTTCTTGACTCTGGGACCAGCCGAGCCTGAGGCCAGGTCTGCAGGCTGGAAGGACACACTTTTACTAACAAGGAATGCGTGTAGACCAAATCGACATACGTGAGACGCCTCCGTTTTGACGGAAAGAGGATTTGCGGCATGCAATGCAGATTGGCTAGACTGAACAGCCTCGAGAATTTGCGTCGGAGTGAGGACATATTGTTGTGGGACAAGGCCTGGCGCAGGGTGCAATGTTCCAACTGGAGCTGAACTGAACATGAACGCATGAGCGTATGGACGTGGATGGACAGGAAGCGGACATCGTACGGCCCAGGAACTGGTGCTTGCACTGCCTCGATATTGGCGGGAGTGGGAGTGTATGGGAGGTTGACGGAAAAGAACAAGCCCTTGAGCAATACTGCAGAAAACAAGGTGAAGAAGCTCCGTAAGGCAATCCAGGGAAGAATAGCGGGAAGGCACGCGCACGCTGAAGGTTTGGCTCTGTGAAAATCGAGGCGAAGCGGTAGACCGTTTTGACCAATTGGATATACAGGCTACTCATTGGAAGATGCCGGTAGGCCTCCAACGGAAGTGGAACCTGCTGGGTCTCTCGGTAGCCCACAGCCTTGCGGATGGCATTGTGCATTATCTAGAGCAGGAAGCTGTTCGGCAAGAGCCTATACGAGATCTGAGGGCAGTAGATATACCATTAGGAGTTTGACTATCTCGCGGGGGGTCAGTGGATGGTTCGAAGGCGAGTGGTATTGGAACACACCTCTGGACGAGCAGCTTCGTAGTAGCCCCTCTGGTTGGACAACCAAACTGCGAACTTTGCGGCGTGCTCAGCAAAGGTGGGGTCGGCGAGATTGGCGAAAGTCTTTGCATATCTGCGAAATATGGATCTATTGCGTGCTGTGATATCCAGCTGGGACTGCTCGGACAAGGAGGAGCCAGGGGATGAGGTGAGGGAAGCAGACATAAGGGCGGAAACGAGGCTGAGACCGTGGCTGGCTCATTTCAGCGTTACATAAATTCCCGCAATCCCCATGTCGCCAAAATTCATGCCTAATCGACTACAAGGCTTCCTTTCCCTCTATAAACTCTGCTTGGACCGCTGCCGCCGCCTCCTCGAATATGTCGCCCTCGCTGTCCTGAACATCCATCACGACCTCGACTCCTCGATTCCACCCGCCGCCATCACTCTTCCTTCTTCTCCCATGACCGCCTTCGACATCGTCGTGGTTGGCGCTGGGGGAGGCCCAGACGAAACCAATCTCTCGGCGTTTGTATTCCCTCTCATTCCCCGCGCACACACACTTATCTACCCCTCTAGATATCTTGTCAAGTCACATTCTTCGTGCTGGGAAGATGGTGTTCTCGCTCTCGAAGCAGGTTTGCATCACACTCTCATCGCATATCCCATCACACTGACGCCCGTCTCCTAGGTTCCGGCCAGGGCGCTCTCGGGCGCATATTGGAGACAAGCCCTCGCCTATTCTTGTCGGAAGAAGGCGACCCATTGCTACCAGGTCGGACTCTGTCCGCAGCTGACGTCTACAGCGCCATTCGGTAGGTTCTTGATTTGCCTCGAGGCCCAACACTACCCACTCACCGTTCACGCCTGCATCCATAGTTGTTTCTTGATCACACACGCCCATTTGGATCACATTAATTCGCTTGTGGTATCCGCAGGCTCCCTCACGGGCCCACGAAAACGAATATACGCAGTCAAGGAAACCCTTCAAGACCTCGCTTCCATCTTCAACGACCGCATATGGCCCAATCTTGCCTCATGGGAGGAGAAAGACGAAGACTACAAGCTTTTGTACTCGCCGTGAGTCCCTTCACAACCCAAGTCGTATTAGCGTGGCCTCATGTCGATTAGATTGACGCCGGACATGTCCTTCACCCCCATTTTCCCTGACATCTCAGTTCAGACCTTCCCTCTCAATCACGGCTCCAACGACCATGGCCCCTACGAATCATCTGCCTTCTTCATCCGGCACGACCTCACCGGTACCGAGTTCCTATTTTTCGGCGACGTCGAACCGGACTCCATCTCCTCCACTCCCAGAAGCATACATGTATGGCGCGCCGCAGCCCCAAAGATTCCCGAGACACTGCGGGCCATCTTCATTGAGTGTTCTTACCCGTCCGGACGACCTGACAGTCAACTCTACGGCCATCTTACCCCCGAATACCTGCTGGAAGAGCTTATTGTACTCGCCACTGAAGTTCGCAAAATCCGGCCAGCGAGTCATTCTGCGGAGCTACATACTAAGCATACGAGAAAGCGCCAGAGGCGTATTCCTACGGCTTCCGATATCCGGAATGCTCTAGATGGCTTGACTGTGTATCTCACCCATGTCAAAGATGCGCCCACTGGCAAAACTCCAATGCGGGAGATTATACTAGAACAGGTACGATCCCTTGTAGAAGCCAAGGGCCTTGGCTGCACCGTATTGGCTGCTGCGCAGGGCATGCATATTAGTGAGTGACCCGTTTCTTGTGATCGTATCCGTCTTACTGAACTCGAGTCGCAGGTGTTTAACGGAAGTCTCGCTATTTATTATCATTCATCAAGGACTCTTCGCATCTTCACCTTCGACTTCCGGATACCCTCAATCCGATAACTTGTATTTTTAGTTACGACCGTTTTTGTGTAGCCATAGATATGTATTTGACACGCCTCAATGGCACCACTTGCTCGTACCAAAACCGTAAAGTGTCATTACTCGCAGCATCAACGGGCGAAAGGAAGAGAGATTAATACTGCATGAAAACGTAGTAGCGTTAAACATACTGGTGAGGTCATGAGAAAAAAAGACAGCAGAAAAGCACCACAACACAAACGCTCGAAAGGGGGTAACGTCGACACTATCATAGGAGATGCAAGTCCCAAATAAGCATGTACCACATATCTAATAGCGAATAATACAAATCGAATGAATGCGAGCGAGCGTGAAGAGCAAGCAGGCTGAAGAGGAAGGTTATGATGAAGCATATAGCTTGACCACCCCATCAGCACCTGCACTCGCCATAAATGGCAATGAGGGGTGGAACTCAACATCCAAAACACCTTCCCGAGCCTTTTCTCGGTGACTTGACATCTCTTGCACGCACTGGCGAGAACCCAGGAGCTCCCAGAACCGCACAGAGCAGTCGTGGCTCCCTGAAACTAGAGAGAAACCTGCGGCATCAATCGACAACGAGGTGACTCCATCGAGGTGTGCGAGCATAGAGTGGGTACATTGACCTACGAAAGGCAAAACGGTTACCAATGTTGTGCAAACATACAACGAGTTGGCACGTACCTGTGATGATATCGAAGATCCGGATATATTTATCTTCGTGCCCAGTTACTAGGAGAGGCATGGTAGGGTGCGAAGTGACGCAGTTGATTTGCGTGTTAGAGGAACCATCTGAACCCAGCAATTAGTTTGTCACTGGGTACAAGAGCAGCACAAGCTTACCGTAGCTAATGTCACTATTCAACTTGGCTAGCTCCTTCCCTGTCTGGATATCGAAGATTTTGACGACCGAGTTCTGGTATGCGACTGCAACCTTTTTTAGGTCGGATTTGATGGCTTCAACTGAAGTGGCGCCAGGCCCTGCCGTTTCTTCGGGAAGTTGATCGTCGGGGTTCTCCACGACGCCGTTCCACCCCCATGTCAATTTCAATGAGCCACCTCCTGATGGTCCACCGACATCCCAAACCTTGACAGCTCCTTCTGCCCCACAGCTGATGAGCGTATTTTCGTCCTGTAGAAGAGCGAGATCCCAGACGGCGTCAGAATGACCGACGAGTTCGCCTCTTGACCTGGTCTCATCATAAGGAGCGTAGGTCGTGTGAGACGAGGTAGGCAAAGCCCAAACCCGGATGGTCAAATCCAACGAGGCAGAATAAAGCAATCCCTTCGTCGGGGAGTGAATGAGACGCGTGATCGCCGCAGAGTGTCCACGCAAGGTCAGCTGTGGCTCGACCTCAGTTGTCGGTCTTGCGCTTGATCGCCACGTCGTTAGTATCACATTTGACAAGGGTGTGAACGAATGTGAAAAACTTACTTGGAGGATGCGAGAGCGGAAACCTCCATTCGCCAAATCTTGACGGTGCAGTCATCACCACCGGTCGCTAAACAGAGCTCCGTTGGGTGGAAAGCAACAGCACGGACGGCATCGAGATGACTGTACAGAATGATTGGTGTCAAAAGTTCACAACATATTGGAAGGATAAACTCACTTCCTCAAGGTCTTCTTGGCTTTCCATATTTTCGAACCCTCACCCTCGCTTGAAACAGATTCATCATCTTCAATCGCCGAGTCCTCATCTTTCAGGTCCCCATCATCTGCCCATCCAAGGTCTGAAGAATCCGTTGGACCGCGGTTCTGGGCGGCTTCGTGCGATAGCCTCAATTTTACCTTCCAGTCATCTCCAGGTCGAAAAATAGCGGTTCCGCTATTTTCGATACGTTCCTTCTCTGCTGGGGGTTCTTGGTGGTCCAGAGGTTGTTGTAGAGTCGGTTGGGGTAGCGGCTGCGATGCAGATGATGGAGGAGGTCCGGACGGTTGTGGGATGTGTCCTGAAGGGTCATCCCCGCCCTGGGAATGAGAAATGTTCGAAATCTGAGCGCTCGAAGGGCCGGCAAGCGCAGTCATCCCGTTCAGAATAGGGAATTCCTTCCCCGCTTCGGGCAGGATCTTGCGAGGCCGACCGTTGTATGGCATCGACTCGAATGGTGGAACGTTGGGGATAGCCATGGTTATGGATGGGTTGGTTAGAATCGGTCGATTTGGCAAGGGATTCATTGCCTGTGGAGATGTCAGATATGATATCTCCTGCAAACACCTATGAAACGCGGTCATCAATCGCTCGACTAAAGTTGGAGACGTCAACGTACTGTTTGAGGTAGTCGCGACTCCTCGCCCTGCTCTTTGGGTCTCTGCCTGGGGGCGGCTTTCCAAGGCCAGCTCCGGAGCTGGTGCTTCCCGTCTGCGCCCAGTTTCCAGGGCCCCATGAGTTGGGTCTCGTTGGTCCGTTGATGACAGCGCCGTTGGGCAGTCGGGTATCAGGGAGAGGGGAGTCTTCAAGGAGGGTTATTAGACAGGCGCATAAGTCTGAACAGTAATCAAGTCACCTTCACTTCGGGGAGAACTTCCTCCGCTCTCCGGTTTCTGGCTCTGAGAGTCGTCTTTCTGGCCCGCAGATACACCGGGTGCTTGAACAGAGGATAGTTTGCTGGAGGCGTTGGAAGACGATGGCTGGTTTAGTTGCTTCGAACTATCGACGTGTACGTTGAATATGGGTTGCAAGTAAAGAACGAGATTGGACTACCGTTCCACGCGAAGAGCGTATTCGAGCATTTTAATGCGTCGCATCAAATCCAGCTTGACGTTTTCAAAAGACCGTCGCTCTCCCTCCAAAAGAGCAATACGTGCCTTGTCATGGTGGAGTCAGACGCGAAGTAGAGTGCGAGGGGGAAGAGACGCACCCTCATTTCAGCTCGTTCAATCTCCCATTCATTTCTGTCACGCTCATAGCGTCTCCACTCCGTTTGCAAGAAGTGTAAGACGCTCGACAAGGTGAAGTCCTGGCCATTCTGGGGCGGGGGTGGCGCTGGGAGACCGCCTTGCTGGCCCTGAGGATGCTGCTGGCCTTGAGGTTGTTGCTGGTTTTGCTGCTGGCCGTTGTTCTGCAAGACCTGTAGAGGGCCCAACATGGAGGCGAGAGGAGAATGGGGAGCAGCGGACAGGAAATTTGGGAAGTCCGGGACGAGGAGAACGGGACTCGAATGCAGCCCTGTGAGTACAAACAAGTGCAAACTCTTAGATGAGGCTCTCAACACTTGAACTTCAAGTCATATTTCAAGTCTCGCGCAGTATTACTACATGTCTAAACAAAATCTCATGCATCATGGGCGCAATCCGTTATTTCTTGCCGGATCTGAGGAGGAAAGTCAGCAACAGATATTATCGCCTCAATCGCGCACCTACTTCTTGATTCCACTGCCGCCCATAGGTCCTTCTGCAACAAACCGGAGGTCAATCATCAAATAGCGCACTCACTCCTTACGACTTACTGCCCAAAGCTTTGCGGTCAAAAATCAGCCAACTGTCCTCTTCAGAAATGGTTGAAAGCAAACACACCTTTCTCCCTGGCAGCTTTCAATGCCTCAGCCTCGGCCTTCTTCTGAGCCTTGAAGGCAGCATCTTCCTCAGTCTCATCGGCCTTGGCCTTCTTCGGTGCCTTGAGACAAAGGTTGATCGAGCCTTTCCCTCTTCAAGAGGAGCACATACCTTCAAAGGCTTGAGCTTTCCTCCTTGTCTGCTGGACATGACCGTCTGTGGTGACTAAATGGTACTGCAGAGGGGAGGCAAACAGGCCCCCGCTAATTAATAGTAGGGTGCTGCGACTGTTTGGCAAAGAGTTCCAGCGCAAATACTGATATCCAGTGTTCGGGCCGGACCTACTTCGAATGTTCTCTCATGTCGGAGTCACCCTCGGTAAAGACACTCTTATCCCCGATGCCAATCCGATCGCACTCAAGTGACTGGCAACTTGACATATCCAAGGAGTGGAATGTACAGTACCTTGAACATACTCTTGCATAGGCATTTGATTGATTACAGTCAGGTCCTGGGACCCTTTCCAATCCATGCCAGGGAGCAGCATTACATCTCACCGGGAAACCCCTTGAACTGTATCTTGATTTCTGTCAATTTGACGACCTGTCATTAATACCCGACTTGTTAGTGTCGAACCCGATTGACTTCAACCAGAAATGGCCTTCGTCTCTTGCTGATGGAGGCGAGGTCGGCTGGTCGACTGCGCTCATGAACGAGGAAGGAGAACTCGAGGTGTCTTTTCCTGACATTCGGTGCAGCGTGCTCCATCCAACCCCGTTCGAGCTGTTCTAACACGCGTCGATTTCCAGCTGGAAATATCTGCGCTCTTTTGAAGGTTGGGCAGCCCTTCAACACCATACAGTACTCCGAACCACCATCCGGCTGCACTCACCAGCGGGCCGTGTGATATCAGATGGAACAGAATTGCCAAATCTTCTGGTGAATCTTACTCAGGGCTCCTACTTTACCTTTCTCCCAGTGGATTCCGCAGAAACTGCCACGGTGCCGAAATGGCATGCTGGTAATGTCTATGATCTCCCTCGTAGCATGCCTCACACTGTGGAGCTCCCTCGGTCGAGTACTGGAGAATATCAGCTATTCGTTAGTGGAGACTATGAGGTATTATTTCTGTGTTACCGACCTTTCGCTCCATTCATATACAACAATAGATCCGACTTTTCGGAGACCCCCTTGCTCAGCAGGGAACAGATGCACCTTCGCTGCGTATTAAACTCGACGTCGCATTCGAGGAGCCAGATGCTTTAATTCGTGAAACGTCACAAGATGTGGTCTGCGACTTCGTGGACGGCTTTGCCTTCGGAAGTGCGATCGGGATTGGCCTTCGAAGCACCACAAACTGGATGACTGTCACAAAGGCGGTCCTGACCCAGGAATTGGTGACTTTATCGTCATTGACATTGTCGAACGCATTTGAACAATTTTTAGGACGGGTTCGGGATCGAGCTTGTTCAAGAAACGAAGCTAGCTCCAGGTCAGACTCGGATCATCCCTTTGAAACTTCAACAGCATCTTCCCATCTGGGATGGAAATCTAGAACTTGGTCTTACCGTGGAATCAGAAATCTTGGATAGTACCTACCTCAAGGTATCATTACCACTTCGACAACTCCCAAGATGGACGCCCGACTCGCACACCCCCATAAAAGCATCCTTCTTCTACGCAGGTTCCAACCCAACCATCTTCACCGTTTTGCCGCCTAGGATTTCCCATGAAGGGGCGCACGCGCGACCCATTCTAGCACTTCGTGAGTAATCAGCCGCTCTCATCTTCCGTCAGTAAATTGACCTCGTCTAAGATGGCGCCGGCGTTGATATCCTCCAGCACAACTTCTGGCCCGAAGCAATGCCGAGCAACAATTTCAGTTGGATCATCATGCCTGCAGGAAGGACATCTTGGGTCAGTCGCTGTCTAATGTCAAGTAAGGCCCCCTCCAACGCGTTCCTTGCAGGGGCTAGATTGGCACGGGCCAAGCGCGCAGGAAGCCTGGGGGGCAGTTTCCGCCCTGAGCGAGATTCTCCAGGCGAATGACGCGTGGAAGGATCAGGCTTTCCCCAACGATTCGAAGGTTGTTCTCATTGGCCACTCGAATGGCGGACAAGGGGTCTGGCATATGGCTACACATTTCCCAGACCGCGTCGCAGCAGGTGAATTCTCCTCGGTCGGTCTCAAAGTCACAAGGCTGACCCCTTGACAGCTGTGCCTGCCGCAGCTTATATCAAGTCTCAAGCATACATACCGTTGACACAGGCCAGGTAACATGGTTTCTCAAAAGTCTTTGCTCGACTGACATGATAAAATCAGGTACGCCCATTACATGGACCCAATGCTCCGTGCGATCCTGGAGTCATCGCTCACGCCAGATGATAACGATTTGCACCTGTCCAATATTGCCCACTCCCCGGTTTTAGCGGTTCATGGGTGCGTTCACCAGCATCTGGGGCTGCGATAATTTCGTTTTCATACGTGACAGAGGATCTGACGGGAACGTCCCTGCGTGGCACTCACGGGAGCTTGTAAGCGTTCTGCGAACGCTGGAACCGAACGGGAATGCAAGGTGAGTGATCTTCCTTTCACATTAGCGTATCGGGTTGCTTAGACCAAACCGACTTGTCTATTCGCAAAAGTTTGAAAGAGGATAGAGGACAAGATCATTGGTACAACACCGTCCTGAACAACCAGGATGTGCAGCAGTTTGTCAGCCATCACACCCGGGCGGAGGGCCCGAAGGCGGAACCGCCACTATCGTTTACCTTGACGGTCTCCAATCCCTCGGAGACAGACTCCCTTTATGGATGGAAAATACACTCCCTCTTCATCGCGGGCAGGTACGATTCGACCCTAGCGTTGACTCAAATGACGGTTTCTGAGTGTACGCATTGTTTAGGCTGGGTATTTTGCGCATTGACGTTCAGGGGGATGGCATCGTCAAAGTCTCGTCGAACAACGTTCAAAGCTTCTCTGTTCGGGATGAAAATATCATCTCGGATATTAAGGCGTTGATTATAGGATCTCAAACATTCTCGAGATCACATTTCACTCAACTGCCTGTCGTTTTTACTCTGGCGAGTGACAAGTGGACGGTAGGTCACTGCCTTTCATGATGCTGCTTTCCCGCTGACTGCACAATATCATCAGACAGAATCCGGCGTTTCTCTGCCATTTTCGATACCTACCAGGCTACAAGCTATTCTCACCACGGTCGGCCCTATCAACATCGTATTTGACGAGGAACAGGCCTTCTCACTTGCGAAACGACTTGCTCATGACCTTCACCTCTATCATCGGTTGGACTCTGAATTGATATCAGCAGGCGACAACTCTCTCCACATGCACTCAACAGGAAACTCCGTTGTGATTGGAACTCTACAGTCTGTATCTGTCCAGCGTGCTTTGAGAGAGGCCAGGACGCCATTCCGCCTGTATAATGGATCGTTAGTCCTTGGCGGCAAGCCGTTACCCACAAACACGGAATGTAAGTAAACGCGATCAACCACGTTGCCGAGTCAATTGACCTGGCGATCATTCAGCATACATATTCCTTCAACCTTCTGCTACAAATACAAGCTACGAACTAGTCATCATCTATTCCGACGAAGCAGGCCTTGAGAGAGCAGGAAGATTATTCCCGATTCGAACGGGGGTTACAGGGCCTAATTGGCTCTGTCTTTCACCAAAGATGGACTTTCTGGGAGCGGCAGGACTGCTCGGTGCAGGGTGCGTGTATTCTTTATATTTGATATACTTCTTTGTTTGACAGAAATCAAGGATTTGGACGTCAAGTTGGGGATATCAGACGGAGTCTTCCTGGCTGGATGTATAGGCTGCGATTGGGCATGTGTTATAGTAGCCAGAAAGTAATGACCCAGTTGTCGTATCGGGAGCTGGTACCTATCGTAGTACTCAGTGTACGTTGCTCTGTTTGAGCTCTCCGGCAATAATTGGCACAGCCACAACGCGGTATTCAATATCGCCAATGGCATTGCCTGTACTACCAACTTCTCATCGTTCTCATACCTCCATTCCAACTCTCAACACCATGGCGCACATGCTAGCAGCCGCAAACTCTTTCTTTGGGCGCACTGCGATATCACAGTCGTATAACATTGGTACTCCATCGCAAGCAAATAGTAGGCCGGTCACACCAGGGCAAAGCAGCGGAAGTGGTGGTAACTCTGGCATCGCTCCGATACCGTTCACTCCGTCGTTTTATATCGGACTTTGGAAAGTTCAGGCAGCAGCTCATAAGGTCAACGGAAAACGCGTCTCAGTATGGAGTTTTGATAAACGCGGTCCAGAAATGGAGAGGTTGGGCCCTGCTGCGAAGGATAGGACACTCGAGGTACTGAAGTATGAGGTGCGTCCAAGCCCTTTGCGCCAGGTTCAACGGAGAATTTAACCCTATTGATGCACCAAGGCAACCTCTTTGAGTCGCCTCCGACACCCCTCTATCCTTGGTGCGTCATGACTAGTTCTCAGTTACCGACGTGAAGGACCTACTGACATTTGAGCGTCTTAGAAATGGTTGAGCCATTGGAGGAAACGAGAACTGAGCTCGTTTTTGCTACGGAGCCTGTGCTTTCCTCGTTGGAGAACGCTATTCCAGGGTCTGGAAAGCATGCCTCCTTGATTGAATTGGATGAGATAGAAGTGCGTCACACCGCACTCTGGTGAAGATCACGTTGGGTGACTGTGATTGCAGATCCAGAAGGGCGTTTTGCAGCTCTGTAAAGGGCTGTCTTTTCTGCATACCTCTGCTCAGCTTATCCATTCCAATATATGCCCTGAAAGCATCATAATCAACTCGGCCGTAGGTCTATTGCCGCTGCTTGCTCGTCAGGACTCTGACCTCGACCACTTCAGGGCGACTGGAAAATCTCTGGACTAGGCCTGACAATCCCACTAATGACGAACGGGAACCCAACTCGCTGGGAGTTCCCTACGTTCGATGGTCGAGTGCCAGCTTATATTCAGCGCTCGTTTGATTACATGGGCACGCATGATCATTTATAATTTGCTTTTCAGCGCTAACCCTTGGTATAGCACCCGAATATGCTCTCGACGAACAGCTCCTCACGGCCTCCGATATGTATTCTCTCGGTTGCCTCGTCTATGCAGTGCACAACAAAGGATCAGGGCCATACAAAAACCATGGCAGCTTGAGTGGATTGAGAGACAATGCTGGGAAACCGGTCTCTGGGATGGAACGATGGGATCCAGATTTACAATGTCAGTCATACCCTCGTCGCTGATTCTCTTAAGACTGATCTCGAACGTCAGCTTTATTGAGGTCACTTGTCACCCGTCAAGGTACCTCACGACCAACGCCGTCGACGCTCCCATCCCATCCTTTCTTTTCCTCATTGCCAATATCCACGCTCAATTTCCTGGATCGCACTAACTTTGCTGCCAAAACAAGAGAAGAGAAGATATCTTTCATGAAGGGCCTGACTGGCGTCTTAGATAAATTCACTGAAGGCCTCCAAACAAGAAAGATTTTACCCTCGCTTCTCGAGGAGGTTCGTCATCCTCATCTCCCCCGCGAATATGCCTTCTGATTCCGATGCAGATGAAAGATACCCACCTGCTCCCATATATCCTGCCCAACGTTTTCGTGATCTCACAAGCTCTCCAGCCTGCCCAATTTGCTTCCTTAGTCCTCCCTAGTTTGAAACCTTTGTTCGCTATCAAGGAACCACCACAGAACATGCTGACTTTGCTGGACAATCTTAGCATGCTGCAATCCAAGACAGAAAAGCTTGTCTTTAAGGACCGTGAGTGCCTTTCAATCTGGAAAAAATTAGACCTGACGATCTTTCGTAGACGTACTACCTCTCGTTTACAACGCTTTAGAGTCAGAACATCCTATTGTATGCATTCCTACTCACTCGTGTCTAATTGTTGACTGACCCTTCTCAGGTGCAAGAACGCGCTCTAAGCGCCGTCCCTGAGCTCTGCGAAACGGTTGACTACGCGGAAGTCCAGGGTGTCCTCTTCCCCCGTGTTTGCGTATGTGTACCTCGCCTCCGTGCGTTTGTGAGCAGTCTTAGATCTCGTTTACATAGGCGGTATCCTCGGCAACTCGAATTCTCTCAGTCAAGGTTGCAACCCTGGTGACTTTCCTGGCAATGGTCAAGACCTTGGACAAGGTACGGGACGTGATTCTGTATGAACAAAGTTGTGGCCGTAACAATTACTATCAGACCGTCCTAACTCAAAAACTGGTGCCGCTCTTGTCAAGAATCCGGACTAAAGAGCCGGCCGTGATGGTGAGAGAGATTATAATACCTTTCCTTTTTATGTTGATGATCCATTCAGATGGCAACCTTGTCTGTGCAAGAGGCAATGGGACAGAAAGTGGACCGGGAAGCCGTGGCAACTCTGGTGCTCCCACAATTGTGGGGAATGTCTATGGGACCCCGTATGTCTGACGGTGACGAATTCACATGCTATAGTTCTAATTTGCCCCTTAGTGTTGAACGTTGCGCAATTTCAGCAATTTATGTCGGTCATTAAAACGCTCGGAGATCGCGTCGAACGAGAACATAACCAGTTCCTTCGAGACTCACAGCGAATTGAGGATCGCTCTGCCACAGCTGCGAGTGGGAATGGTTCCATTGCAGCTGCTCCAGTTGCAGCTGATTTCGAAGCATTGGTCGGAAAGACCAACGCAGCTGGTATTGCACCTAGCACGACCCTTTCGGCGACAAATACAGGAAATTCGGCCTCATGGGATGACGACGTCTGGGGTAGCTTGTCCCAAGCTCCATCAACCTCTGCAGCTAGGCCCAGTGTGTCTTCCACTGTGTCGAGCATCCCATCAACTCCACCACCGTTGACTCCGCCTGCTCGCAATAGCTCCTTCCAGGGCAGACCGTCGAGGCTGGGAAGCTCTTCGATGACATCTACTACCTTTTCATCCACGGCGTCTCGGGTAGTCAATTTGTCCACTACCATCGGACCCCCAAGTAAATTCAACTCCAGGCCTCCGCCAGCAACAACGAGCGCATCGCCACCTAAACCTAATTATAACATTTCACTGTCTCTCTCATCGAACTTCCCTTCGACAGCTGCCTCCCTTCCGCCCCTCAATGCGCCTAATCCACCGACAAGTCAACCTAACTACGGTATCGGGTTATCAACACCTATGAGTGCGATGTCGATTCAGAGCACGACAACCGCTAATAGCGCTCCTCCTGCTCCGCCATTTATGCAGCCCCCACTCTTTGCCTCACCGATAGCCCCAAGCCAACCACCGACTATGGGCGGTGGTTTGTTGATGCCCTCAAAACCACCTCAACCACAGTGGGGATCCAGTTCGCAGAAGCAATTAACAGCTGCAGATCTAGGAGATTTCGATCCCCTCGCATAGCACTTGCTATCTGCACACAGATATCTTAATGAACACATGTATGACTCTTCTATCGGATAGACCATAGGCATTCATGACTCCTCGACCTCGATACCTTCTACTGCAGCGACAGGGAGTGCGTCGACTATGGTATCAGGTCCTGTGTAAGGCTCGGTTAGGATATCGTCTTGGGCATGGTGACTCTCGCGACCAAGCAATCCTTCAAGGACAATGATCGCCCCATATTTGGATGAAACCTGGTTGGCTTCCTTGCAGGCCATGCTCTGAACACCTAAAATAGTCAGCGCGATAAGCGTACTGCGTTAGACTGTGGTTGAAGCATCCCCACATTTGGTGCAGCCATCCTCGCAGGGACAACGAGAAACGACGTTGAGGGATTGTTCCAATATGCTTTCCACTGCAATGATTTCAACTTGTGTGGTTGAACTGAGGAGCGCAAGATGGCGTACCGTTATCGAAAGCTCTGGCGCTGACACCGCCTCCTTTGCCAATGGAGTCGAAAAATATAAGCCTAAGCAAGGGGGTTGAGACGTTGCACCGAGAGGAATAACTTCAATTCACCTGGCCGGTCGCTTTCTTGTCGATTCCGTGACTTTATACTCTTTCTCTGCTGCCTTGCATTCAGTCTTGACATCCTCTGATAGAGGAAACTGAATCAGAAACGCATGCTGTGCTGCATGTATTGCCTCAGCCACATTCACTTGAAGAGAGCGCAGAAGGTTCAGAGTCTTCTTCGGTACATCCAACCAGAAGCCAGTGGTGTCCCTCTCCCAGGCCGGAGTGTCAACTTCAACAGCATCGAGGATCACTTTGTTACTGAAAAGAGGCTTTAAGTGGAGGTGCTAATACATAAGCAATGAAACCAACCTGATTTTGAAGAATCCGAAAACCTTGCAATAGACATGAACCTCTGGGTAAATGTCAGACAACCCTCGATGATAGGCATCCTGACTTTACTCACTGCCGTAGTAGGCGAGGGACGTTTTTGCACGTCTGATGCGGTGAGTTCGTATCGCATTGACATCCCTGAGTTGACCAGTCAACACCATAACATTTCAAGGGTAGCTGTTTCAACGTACGTGAAATCTCTGAAAGAATGTCAGCTATCGCCAGCACAGTAGCTAAGACAGCTGACCTTGGAGAAGTGATATAATTTACATCTGCCCGGGCCACCTTGGCCACTTTGGTATCGTGGTCCACTTCCTTGACCTAGAAATCGGTTCATTGAAGTGTATTCCTGCATTGGTGTCTTTGAAATACTTACGATGAACGTCATTCCTTGGTGAAGGAACTGATAGAATACCGTTAAGAACCATTACGAGGCGACAACCTACTACTTACCACCCCCTGCTCGTATATCTCAAACATGGCCCTGGAAACTTCGACTTCTTCGATGTTCTTGAGGTTACCACTGCTCTGGCTGATCTCTACTACCAGATATTTCTCCTCTTGCGCTCCACCTTGATCGATAGACGCTCAGTTAGCCACAAATTACAAAGTGGAAATGCAACTCACGGATAGAAACATGTCTAGATGGATACGGCAAGAAGTTCGTGTGAGTGTGGTACCTTGGAGGACCAGTTCAATGAGGCACACCCACAGGGAGTACAGGGACTCACCAGCCGTCCTTGTCCCTAGTCAGACTATTCCTACATATTTCATGCATAGCGGTCCCAAACCATTGTTCGTCGCCCGTGGAAATGGGCATCTCAAATCCAGCACATTGTAGATGTGCTGTAAATCGTTAGGAATGTCAAAAAACGGACCGAAAACATCGATGCACCTTCAAGAACAACCTTACTATCCACATCAACCATCAGCTCGTCGAGCTTTCCGTCGAATAACTCTTCAGGGTGATTGGCATAATATTGGTCCACAGCAAATGACTCGGCCACCAGTACAACAAGTGAATCCTTGGATCGACGTCCAGCTCTTCCTGCTTGTTGTCGCTGAAGAGAAACGTCAGTCCTTTGACAGCGAATGAGGCAATAGCCCAAACAAAAAGGTGCTTACAAAACTAGGTATCGTCATAGGGAATCCGAGCATGATGACAGCATCAAGGACTCCTATGTCAATCCCCAGCTCCAAGGCGTTCGTTGACACGATGCCCAATAACTGGCCGGAGAAGGCATCTGACTCGATACGTCTTCGGTCCTATACAAGTCTGGTCAGATACTCTCACGGGGATGCAAACCAACCGCACCTCACGCGAATAACCTGTCAAGTTCCCTGGGTCAAGGACGAACCCAGAAAGAAAAACCGATGCTAACTGACCGCCTCTATATGGTCTGACTCTTTTGAGAATATCGAATCTACCCTCGTTGCTAAGATCCGCCTTGAGCGTCTTCGTGGCCTAGAAGATTGAGCAAGATAATGAGCTCAGAGACGGGGAGACAACCTTCGAGAGTGGCATCTCACCAACTCGCAGACTTTTCGTATCTATGTAAATTTGTCAGGAATTTCGATAGAAGAGGGAAGGGCACTGAATACCTTGCAGAAAAGGATAACCCGAATGCCTCTCTTCATCAAAAATCGCATCAAGCTAGTGGCTTCGGCGATGGAGCTCGCTTTCCCTAAAGCTGGCTGCGAGGGATCGATCAAGGGAGGACTCCATACCAGAAAATCTCTCTGATTTCGGGGTGCACCGTCCTCGCTGATGGCCACTATATCGCTAGCCTGGAGGCCAAACATCTTCTGCATGTGTGAGCCCGAATTGGCCAAGGTAGCAGTGCAAGAAACGAATTGAATGCGTCTATCTGGTGGTATGTTCAGAAGGAGAGTCCTGCTTAGACGACAAGAAGGGCTTACTGCCTACCGCAGCTGCAACTCTCCTGAAACGACGCAGGATAAGGGCGACATGACTACGAGGCGAATAGGTAACCGACCAATAGATTTGAATCAAAAGAGTTTACCTGCCAAAGAGCCCTGTGTAGTAGTGCAGCTCGTCCACGACGAAGAGCTGTGGATTGATTACTATTGCCTGTCATAGAAACATTGAGGAAAGAGGAATTTACCTTCACTTGCTTGAGAAACCTGAAAAAAATCAGATGGTTGGCGTCTCTCTCTCTCAGTCAGCAGTGCTATCCACGGAATAAAACTTACTGCCTCCAGTTGTCTTCATGCGGTAAGATTGACGCGTGTATTGTATCCTACCCAGAAAGGTTGGTATAGAGCCTACTGGTGGGCATCAACCAGGACTCACAAAATTCGTGAAGATCACAGACGCAGAATCCCGAACCTCTGAGTGAGATGTCAGAACGTTTAAACGCTAAGGTTCAACAAGAAGAGTAGACAAACCCGAGCGAATTTCCTGGGACGTATCGCCATCATAAGTCGCGACTCTGAGATGATTCAATCCAGGACACGAGAAGAGGAGTTGCTCGAGAGAGGCCTTCTGATCTTGAGCGAGGGCCTAATGCGAAACAGTCATTGACAGAGGTCGAATAAGAAACGACCCCATGACAATGTACCTTGGTAGGATAAACAAATATGGCCTTTGCTCCTGGGTCCCGCTCTAAAGCCATGAGGAGAGGCACTTGGTAGATGATACTTTTACCTGACGCTGTACTAGTCGAAACCACGACGTGAAAACCATCTCTAATGGCTTGAATGGCAGTAGCCTGGTGCGAATAGAATGTCGTGATCTTTCTAGAAGCTGAAAGCGCTTGCAGAACGGAGGCTGAAGGGGGCGGATTCAACGTGCTTAATTGTGCAGATTTGGGTTCAAATGATTGGCGGTGGACAATCTGCTCTTTGTACCAAGGTTGGTCCATAATTTCTTGAACGATGTCAGTGATAGTGGGACGATCCTCTGGTTCGGGCACTAGTCGACTGGGTCCCGCCTCCGCGTTAGAAGAGTGTGTCGGATCCACGGGAATGAAAGCTCTCCCAGCATCTTGAAGCAACTGAACGGGGTCCTCACCCGGCGATGCCTGTAAAACAAGACTGGAAGAAGGCTGAGATTTCTTGGATACGCAGAAGGCGATAGGTGTACAAACTTGTCCAAGGCATCTTTACACGCGATATTGCGTTTGTCTATGAGTTTCTGAAGGGCTGGCATAGTCAGTGTAGGGGGTTGCGAATACGCAAACCTGGAGGCGAACTTGAGTTGTTGCTTCCACTTGAATTGATGCTCTATTACCCTGCATTTTTGCTCTTTCTCGCTTGCACATTGTCCACGAGCTCTATAATTAATACGTGGTCTTCACATTGAGGCGTGGACGAGCTCGGAGAAGGAAGCTTGAAGTCATTTGCTTTGTCCCCGGTAACCTGCAACTCGGCCTTGGGTATGTACGAGAATTTGACTAGATCCGGTAGTAACGCCCTGAGCCAACAGTGGGCCAACAGTGAGCCGTTGTTGGAGACTTCTCGGTGGACGAAACCTGCTCACTTCAGTTCTGCAACACGGGAAATTTCCAGCGGACTGTCGGATGGTAAGCATCTTGGGTGAAAATCTGGGTCGTACATACAACTCACTGCCTGAGCTGAGCTTCCACAGACGTACGAATAGAGGCGAAAGTCACTGCCAAATGTTTCTTTGACGACACAAACGCAAGAACTGTGTTGACAGCCTGGCAAACCAGACCGCCAGTGAGCGGCGTTCGGACGAAATAACAAGAGGCGCTTCCGTACTTTGAACGTCTTTAGAGTGCCAAATGCAAGCAATTTCAGACACGCAATGATGGAACGGGAGGATACAAATGACCTTGAACAGCTTTGGAGGGGATGAGTTTCAGAGAGGTGATGTATTTCAGAGGACGATCCAGCAATGTTACCGTTTGGAAATACTCTGGCCACTCTACGTCTGGTTTGCTCTTGACCGACGACTTGTGCTTCTTGGGTTGTTTTGACAGACCTTTTTTGCTGGAGCTGGCAATCGCACTATCATCCTTCAGTTTCCTCTTCATGGTAAGGAATGTCGCGTTCTTGTCACGGTCACGTTCTATTCTACTTATTCATTGATGATATTTAGGGGCGAGTTGCCCAATTTGAATGTTTGGTTGAGCTGGCAGAGACAAACAGAAAGCCGTCTCCAGCCCGACCCGCTGCAAGCAACTGTCACTGGCATTCGTGTCCGCTCTTTGGTACGCTCTTGTAGTACCCCATCCAGTTCTCAATATTGACCTTTTTTGCAGAAATATGCGACCGACGCTATCCAGACTATACCGCATCCTCCCTCGTGAGGCGCTCAACGTGAACGAGCGGAAAATTCTGCCCCGTCCAACCTCTCAACGCGAGGAATTCCGACAACCGACAACAATCGACATTCTTCTAGAGCAGAAAGAGAAGGCTGGTGATGCATGGCCCTCGAACATTCGTATTGAGCCCGCCGTTCGGAAATCCGAGTTCAAGGGCGTACGGCCAGAGCTACGGAAGCCGCTGAAGAAGCTGCTGAAGGAGACTTAGGGATAGACCGGCGCTGAAGCGTGTTTTTTACCTTATATTCTTGTGTGTAATACCTTCGCTGTCCTTTCTCTCCGGAAACAGTTGCAAAACCGATTCTATTCTGCCAACATGCCTGCATCAGCCGGTGTTACCTAAATCAGAGCTCGACGACATCGGCCATGTGAGACTCTGCCCCTTGGATTCGAACAGCCATGTTGAACAGAACCTTGAAGAGTGCGTTTCCGAGTGCCAGCGCATACGAGTGCTAACATCCCTGCCCAGACGTCGTCCTGCCCCTCGTCCTCTTCCCGGCGTTGACCGCATTAGCGTTCAAATTTACCTTGGCTCGTGTACCAACAACGAGCCTCGCTCTGAAGCTAAAGGATGAATGCGCGAGGCAGAGTGGCAGCCCTTATGCCTTACCGTACACAGGGCACTTAATGGTCGATGGTGTCCTCTGCCGTTTGGTCACCTTCTTCCATACCACAATGCAAGACGACCTCGGGCTTCGATTTCTATCATATTTTGTTGGAACCGGTGCTATTCTAGTGCTCCTTCCCAACATCGAAGCCGCTCGCTCTCGCAAAAACATCCTCCTGGCATCCCCGCTACTCTGGCTTCTCGTATCCCAAGTGTTCACACTGGGAGCGACTATGACGGTTTATGCCCTCGTTTTCGTGTTGAGCGGAGCCCACCGAAAAGGGACGAAGGAGGAGAAGAAAATCACGCAGGCATACGCAGAGAGCCTCATTTTTGCTATCCTAGTCGGCACCGTCGCACCTTCAATCTGTCTCATCGTCCTCAAGGACCCTCAAGTGACCGCCATTTGGCAAATCTACCCCGTATTCATGTCGATCGCAAACGCCATTCACTTACTCATTCGTCGTCCCTCGCAACTCACCACTTCCGGTTGGACATCCATCCAGATTTTATTGCTGGGTGCATTCATCCTTTCTTCCTCCCTCCATTTTGCCACCGTCTGGCCTATCATCAACGAACCTGCAAAAATCCAGCAACTTCTCATTCCCTCCATCGCGCCGTTACATGCATCCGTTACTCCCGCTCTCCCTGCATTGGATTTTCTCCAGTGGGACTACGTTTTTGGATTTGTTTCGCTCATGTTCGCATCATTCTGGTTTGCACAGAGTACGATACAATTCTTCGCCTTGTTAGTGTGGTATATAGTGATGACACCTGTGGCGGGTCCGGGTGCGGCTTTGACTGGCGTTTTCCTGTGGAGGGAAGCCCAACTGCATTAGTGGACGACATTGTGCCTCGGACCTATTACTGCATGTGCATGACTGTCCTTAAATTATATCACGTTCGGTAGGGGTTGGTAAACAAAAGTGGCATATCAAAGCAATGTACAGGTGCACAATTAAACACAAGCTTATGGTACAGGTAGATCGAGACGACGTTGGGAGTATGGATGGAGATCAGATTCTACGTTCAACGTTTGCCCTTTGCTCCGTTAGCTTTACCCTTAGGAGCAGCCTTCGAAGCGCCCTTAGGAGCGGCCTTTTTCTTTTTCGGGCGATCATCATCGTCGGATTCATCCCTCCGACCTTCGTTGCGTTTCAGGTCAGCCTTGGCCGCTTTCCTTTCGAGCTCATCCCAGTCCTCCCCTTCAGACTCGGACCCGTCTCCGAAATCGCTTCCGGACTCGTCGCTACCACTTCCGTCATCGAAATCGCTATCGTCGTCTGAGCTCGACTCAGAGGCAAAGTCTTCCCCATCAACTTCGAATTCAGATTCCTCTCCAGAGGACGATGATTGTGAATCCTAAGAGACGTAAGTCAATGACAACACCATGGCCGACAGAAACGAGACGCACTTCAGCACCCGCTGCACCGCCGAGGAAGGCCCAACCTCCTTCGCGGAAGAACTCGAACGGGTTTTCGTTGATATGCTTCATAAGGGGTCCCCAGTTCAAGTTGACAGGCCTCTCGGACATTGGTATATCAACAGAACTACAAGACCATCAACAAAAAACCCACGAAAGAATTTCTCAAATACTCACTCCAGCCAATTCTTGACATCATCCATTTGGGTACTGGATATTGAGTTGATATGGTGCGGTGCCTTCGTGAAGTCCTTGAAAATCAACACCAGATCAAACTGCTTGAGGCCATATTGGACACGCTCGAGAGAAGCAATCTCGATGTCAGCAAGGGTGATGACAAGGAAAGGAGTATCCGTAAGATGGACGAGGCACTCGGTGGTCGGCTGTAATCGCACACTCGTTCGGAACGGTACACCTTCAAAGGACAACTCTCGGAATGGGATATCAAGCTCCAATGTCTCCCCAAGCTATGATGCAGAGGTAAGAAGAGGTGGGCCTATAGCTCGATGGAACAGAAATACGCACGGAATTCGAGGCAGCCTCGGCAACCTTTTCAGCAAATGCTTTCACTTCTTTGTTCAGCATGGCTCGTCTTTTGCGTTCCTGCTGCTCCATCTCGATTTCGTCCTCATCACCGTATCTGTGCTTTCGCTTGCGATTTCCAGTTTCGTCAAACTGCACATCGGTGGCCTCTCGGAAGAATTGAACGTCCTGTACATGGATCAGAAAAAACAGCATATAGCATGGCGAATGAACACACAAAGGTCTTCTTCTTTCCGATCATTATAGGAGCCTTGAGATGCATGTGCACAATAACGAGTAACTCGTGATCGCAAGGTTGGAAGAAAAGATGTTTGACGTTACTAAAGAGGACGTCTAAAAACAGCAAGTCAACGAGGTATGAGGATATCAGAATAGAAAACACCACTTGCCCACTCGCTGATTTCCTACTGATTGATAACGAACACCGTTCTGATGAATTTCGACTTCGCCGGGCAAGCGTTTCCCGTCGAGGGCTGGCCGAATGAAAGCCTCCTGCATCTTGTATGGTCGCCGCCCTTTAAGTTCAATCAAAGTCCCTTGCTCAATGACGTCAGCCATTTCCTTCTTCTGCTGCTCTCTCTTGTTTGCTTCTTTTTTCAGGTCGGTGATTTGCTTGACCAAACTGTCGAATCGATGTCCGTCTGGAGAGCGATACGATACGGATCGGATGAACGTAGCATCGGCATCCTCGAATGGCTGCACAAATCATCAGAAACGGAGAGCAGCAAAGGGAAACAAACTGACAGTGTCCTCCTTTTTACCAGCCAGCTGACCCGGGGTTTGGAAATTGATTCGGAGGTAAGTGAAATCGCCTTCGTCGTTCTTACTCGCATTCTTGATGGCATTAATATGAAAAGGGACAGCGAAGCCGTGAATGGGCAAAATTACTGTCTGTGCTTTGCGATCGACGAATATCTGAGATACGAATTAGCCACTGGACGTGCCGAAAGAGAATAAGAATAGAAGTACTCTGAGTTTTTCAACCTCGTCTGGGAGGGCACCCTCTCCCTTGTAACTGTGAAACTTCTTCCAGCTTTTGCCCTCCTTCCCAGCAATTCCGCCGCCGCCTTCAGAGAATCTGGCAATTCCATCTTCTTGAAGCCTCTGGTGAATCTCTTTCTGATGTTCCATCAGCCGCGTTGATGCGGTCTGGTGAACTTCATCTTGGGCTGCGCGCCGGGGATTGCGAAGGACCTTTCCACCGACGGTCTTTGCTTTAGAAGGGGAGCCGTTGACTTTTGGTCGAGCTGGCGGTTTTTTTGGCTTGACGTCATCTTCACCGCTGGCAGAATCGAGGAAGAATAGAGTCTCCTTGGAATGCTTGACTCCATCAGTCAACAACACTGCTTTGTTAGTATCAATCCGAATGGTATCAACGAGATGCAGAGCATATCTGGGAAGTGTATCAGAGGGTAAAATCTGGAGTAGCGAGCGGGTGCCATACTTTTGGCCGTTCGAATCAGTGAGGTCCGAAAAGCCGAGACCAAGGTTGAAGGTCATGTTAGCTTTGAGCACGCGGGGATTCTTAGGAGAGAGGACATAGGTTGCGTCTCTGAATTCCATTCCCATCTGTTCTTGGCTCAGCAAAAGTTGAATTGCGGAGGGTGAACACTTACTCCGAAGCCAACTGTCTTGACGAAATGCTTCTCCAGCTCAGGCTTTTTCTCCTTGATGAAGGAAATGGCATGTTGATAAACATCTCGGGCTTGCGCGCCGTCTTTTATGAATGAGAGCAATTCAGCTTGTAAGGAGAGAAGAAGGTTGTATTGAGCCTCTTGTGCCTGGAGAATGGTTTAGATGTGTTCGCGAGGTTAAAGAAGCACCGCACGCACAGGATTGGGATCCACGATAAAGGTTCGGCCGATGTTTGTAGAATACGACTTGTACCGAAGACCAAAGGAGACGAGAAGGACGCCTTTGTGGGCAATGTTGTCTTCAGTGGAGTCAATGGTGTAACGCAAATCATAGCCCGTTTTCGACGACTTCGAGATGATAATTGGGGGATAACAAAACTCGGCGGATTGCCAGTCAATCTATGCGAAATGCTTGAGTCGCTTCGGCAAAGGGGATGAATGAATACACACATTGTCTAGCCCCTTCGCTTTCCCCCACACCTTCATATCGGGTCCCTTGGCATTGTCACCTTCGCCAGAACCGAGCCGCGCTTCAATTTGGACTGAAAGCATTTCGTGGCTAATCTTAGATTCTCTATCAAGAATTGACTCCAGCTTTGGTGCTACATGATGCTTGAGCAATGTGGATGTGAGTGTGGCGGCAGTTTGTACCAGTTTCTATCCATTGTGTCAGCACCTATTTGTCTGGAGAGAGCGGTCGAGGAACACACCAGTTCGTCAGCGTCTTTGACGGCCATGAGGCTAGAGACGGCTGGTCCTATTTCAACCATCTCAGGTTTTGGGTCAGATTCGGCCACGAGCTTCTGCCACTCCGAAACTAGTTTTCCGGTATGGGTTTCCTTGAGAAGGCTTCCAGCTCGCTTGACCGATTTGTAGAGACTCAAGAAGTTGGGGAGCGCGTCGTTGGCGGCGTCTTTTCCTTTGGCTTGTGCATAGATCTCCAAAGCCGGTATACCGGGCACGTTTTGAATCTGAGAAAGGATTTTCGCTGGCAAGAGAAAAATGAAACCAACGGTAAGCGTAAAGACCGAGTCGCTTACATTTTGAAGCAGAGCACAGAACGGCAATTCTATCCTTCTGGAATAGGAAGAATGTCGATGGAAATTCGTAACCCAGTAGCCATTGCTAGCTCTTGATGTCAGCGTACCCTGGAAGGTGTAAGCGGGTGGCTCTCGGCGCACCTGGAAGCATGTACCCTTCCTCATTGGCTCGTCTTCAGAAGCTGGGTCTCCTGCCACAAGAAACAGCGCGTCAACGTCAGCTATGGAGCTGTAGTCCTCATTCTTGCTGGCATTCTGGAGGAAAAACAGCAGCGAAAGTAGGCCTATCAAAAAGAAGGGTCTAAGTGAGGTGTGAGTTTGCGTACGTTCCAAGCTTCGTAGATGCGTTTCACGCGAGATGCGTAGGTAGACTTGTTGAGTTCCACCAGCATTTCCGGAGGGTAGAACTGGTGGATCGGAAGAGAGTGTCGTGAAGAATGGAGGTCAAGTTATGACTGAGCGCGTCTCGTGTCCTAATACGCGCCATGGCCATTACAGCGGAGCTCGAAAAATATTCAATTTACTCGAATATCTACAATTATTGGTCGCGATGCTCGACTGCTTTGTGCTGCATTCACGGCGATCCTCGACCTCCCTTCCACCTCCACCAGTGCTGCCCCAAATGCCTCATGAATATGCCTAAGGTCGTTCGTGAGGTGTTTGCATGGTCATTTTCAAGACGAACCCACCCGAAAACATGCAGTTTGCACGCCTTTAGCGAGCCCAGTCTTGCTTGAAGATACTGGCATCCAGCATTCTTGCCCTTCTTCGTCAAGTCGAGAATTCCGTGTGGGGGTGTATGGGTCAGGAGAATATCGGTATCCAGAGGCATTTTGTCGTAGATCTCTGCAAGCGGTATCAGTGTCTTCACCTCATAAATAATGAGCTTGTTGACCCATTGCCGTCTCCTCATCGTCATACTGAAACGCCCCCCTTGCATAATGAGGCGCCGCCTACATCACAGTCAACTGTCATCGCATGAATATTGGCGTGGCGGCCCACGAACAGGCGATCCATATGCTTTCCACGTCCTCCCTCCCGCCTCAAAATGAACAGCTTCATGCTCCAAATAGCGGACTCCAGCATCCTTCATCTCTGCACTTCTGACATAGTCCCGGATGTTTTGTAGTGACTCTGGTGTCTACGGAACGTCAAGGAGGTGGGAGAATGGCAGTGACGATGTCGCACCTCGTGTTCAAATACGCTTGCTGGAATGCTGGTATCAAGCGAGAGGTCGTGGTTACCAGCGACGACCCTGTACAGTCAGTTCAGTCAAGCGTGCCGGAAGAGGGATCCTAGAAGCACGAACAGTTTCACTGGGTGAGCTTGCTGTCCAATCCAATCAAAAACTTTCTTCACTTGGTCAGGATATCCCCAGCTACTCAGGTCCCCAGCGTGGATGAGGACATTTCCGTAGGGAAGGTCCTGAAAGCGAGAATGGGTGTCAGATATACAAACAAATCTTGTCCAGCCGTGACCAGGGTGGGGAATGGAGTCTGGTGACGCATAGTCATCATGAATGACCGCCTCCATGTCGGATAACATACGGGCTGGCCGTTGCGAAGTGAAGTGCGAGCGTGGTCTCAAAAGTGGCGCAGAGCGCATCATAATAATCCTGTCACGAGGGCCAGGGTTTGAGTAATCTAGGTGAAGACTATACCGAGTGCTGTTGAATTACATCTAGTCGTCCGACCTGCCATACACTGCGAGATCTCGCAATATAAATACCAGCTCCTCCACACGGCCCTCAAGCACCGTCAGCTTCTGTTCCCTCTCTCGCCAGTCCTTGAGAATCTCGCGCTCCATGCGTGTGAGAAGACTCTCGTCCTGCTGAACGTCCGTCCTTGCACATTTATCCAAGACAGCCTTGATTTCTCCAACCTCCCGGTCAGCCCTCCGGCGAGCGCTGATATTGTGGAGAGTCTTGAAAGCACTTCCAAGGATGGCCGCATACGCCTTGTACAGGTCGACATACCTGCTCACAGCTTAGCAAAACTGGATAGACAGGGAGCATGAATCTTACCACAGATAAAACGTTCTCGTTGGATTCCGATCTGCACTTTTTGGGACTTCCTGAGTGCTAATCAATGAGTCGGCAGACATTGCAGCCAACAGCGGCCGAACGTCCTTTGCAGCCATCAGAACGATTTTCGATATCTAGCCTGTGTGAGCCCAGCTATAACATTACGACGTGATCCAGAGGGCTCACCTGCTTTTCATCCATCTTGCCCGTGTCCAAGAGTAGCCGAAGGATCCTCACACCTTCTGGACCGTGCTTCTCTCGCGTCACAGACTCCAAGATATGTCGGCGTAGCCGTCGAGCAATAACCTCAAATTCCACCTGAACTTTGGATCCTCCCAAAGATATAAACGACCCTGCCTTTCCGGCCGGCGTAGGGTTGTCTGCCGAGGACAGCATTCCGAGGTAATCCTTGACGCAAGTAGCTTGGGAGACTTTTCTGGATGAGTAGGCAAGCCCTGCCGAAAGGTCTTCTGTTTCCGAGAGCTGCAGCACGACGTTCGATACCGATATTGGTTCTCCAGACATAAATCAGGAGCAAAGCTTGGTGTGAGTTGGAGCCAACCTACCTGTACGAATATCCGACAACACCAACTGGCCTTTTTCTGTCGCTTTGAGAGCAGCTGCGAGGACTGTTGCAGTTTGGGGGTTGAATCGTTCTTTTGCCGCCGTTAGAATTAGCTAATAGACGCGTGAGGCCTCGATATCGACGCGGACTAAAGAGAGTGCTCACCCAGTTGCGGATATGTACATTGAACCGCTCGCAGTTAATTCGGAAGTACACTTCCTCCTAAGCTGAATGTCGATATAGAGGATGCAGCGGGAGCATGCGCGGATACTCACGTCGACTACCGTTTCTTCCTCCACAACCTTCTTCTTGGAAGCCCTATGGCCTGGCTGGTCCTTGGCTTTTCGTTTCTGGTTCGAGGCTGAGAATCATTGCTGCAAGAGACCTACAATACATGACGCACCAATCCAACTTTTTCTGCCTCGTCGTCCTCCCTCTTGAGCCGTGCTTCAGCGACTTCCTTCGCCTCTCGAAGTTGTTTGGCAGTCGGAAAACCAACGATTTTATTCTTTTCTTCTATTTCGTACTGGATTAGCCTGTCCTTGGGGGAGACGTGCGATAGTGGTGCTGATGCCCTGAGGTACGACCCAGAGACCAACTTGCGTAGGGCTTGATTATAGACGGAAAGGGCTACAGAACACGTCCATAAACGCAACCACACAAGTTGAAGACGTCCTCGTACCTTTTGAATCCGATATTTGCAACAAGGTAAAAATTTGTGGAGGAAGAAGTTTGCCATGGTCCAAGATGATTTGCACTATATCCGCTGCCTGTGAACGAGCCGCAAAATGAAATGAGAACAGGAGAACATTCAACGAGAAAGAAGGGGGCTCACCGCCTTTCCAAACAGCTGGTCGGCCTGCAGAATGTACCTTCCGTATCGCAGCCTCATGAGGCATTCGTCGACATTAACCTCGAACATCTCAGGTTCTCCTTGATTCTGCACATGCCATACAATGTTGTGTTGGATGAGGACTATAAGAGACGCTCGAACAATCCGTGGTTTCAAATTCGTGAAGAGGACGAGTTGCGGCAAGGGTAGTCTTCCTCGAGTCAACAACGTAGAGGCGACTTTCTGACTGAAATATGAGCGACTTGGGGCCCGAAAGAGGGACAAATTTGTTCACCGAGGTCAGAGGGCCAAAGTGGGTGTATACGATTTCAGTGCATAGAGAACCAGTGTGCGAATCCGCCATAAAGCGGGAGGTTGGGCGAGCAGGAGTCGTTGAGGACAGACTTTACCTTTCTGGATCAACGATCACTACTCATTTCGGCTTCCCACGCAAATTGGAATCCTTGAATTTCGAATTTCGTCTCCGTTGCTCGGTGAATAATGTACAAGCGTGCTGGGGTAAGACTAGAAGAAAGACGGTGCAATAATGATAGAGAAGCTCTGACGAAAAAGCGAAAGAAAAGAAATAAGGCAATGCTCCTGTAAACCAGATCAAAAAAGTGAAGAGGGGAACAACAAAAACCAGCAGACTGTTGCAATGCGCTAGAAAATGGTCAGCCAGAGCGGGTTTATATGCAAAAAGGTGACAGAAAGGATGAAAAAACACTTAGCCTCGTCGCGCACAAGCTGTTTAATGTTACCATGCCTCGGAAGAAAACGCGAGACCATTTGCAAACCAATCTTATGTGCATCACTCCAGCCGTGTCCGCTTTTCTGTACAACCCACTGTGAGTCCTCGGGAGCAGGCTTTCATGAATAAATCAACGCACCAGGAGAGTGAACTGATTCCAGGTCGAACTCTTCATCGTCGTGCTCGCCATCTAGTTCAGAATAACCCCGCTTCGAGCCCTTGCTAGACAGTGTGACCGAGCTGCCATCATCATTCGTAGGCGAACCATTTTGCTGGTCATCATAGTAGGATCCATCGAGATCAAGATCGACCTCGCCTTCCCCGTCGAGCTCCTCGTCCCAGAACTCGTCATCTTCGGGAAGATCAGGAAGGTTAGCGAGATCATGGACTTCATCTACTATTGAGAAGGTTAGATGTTTCGGTGGCAGACACCGAGACCTACACTCACCCTGCTCACGCTCATCGTCAACCTTGGGATATGTCTCATTGACTTCGTCTTCTGATTCGTTGGCGTGTTTTTCTTCCGTATCTTCTTCATGATACGCTAACGAAACTTCTTCCGACTCATGATCTACTATTTCGGGTGGGTCAACTGGGTGGTATATCAGTCTGTGAAAGTCTGGGAGAAAGGTAGAGGCAAACCATCATCCGTAAGACGCGGGGAACCGACCCCTTGCGTCGGTGTTTCCTCGTGTTGCTCTGAGGCCTCGCCAACGGTGAGATCGACCTCTTCGGGAGGTTGATCCAAGTCATCATTGCCTTCAACCAGCGCATTTTCTGCGATTTCATCTACCTCAGGTACTTCTGTCGTGGCGTCTGATTCTTCCTCTTCTTCTTCGTCCTCGTAGTTGCCTTCCTCCTCTTCAGTGCCGTCCTGCGGATATTCCTGATATTCCGCCTCTGCTTGTTGATCGTCGGCGAAAGAGGCAGAGTAGTCATCATCCTGCTCCGGAAGCGCGATCCCTTCCCCTTCTTCCTCAGCCTGGTGACCTGCCAACTCAACGAGCTCTTCCCCAGCCTCTTCGAAGCCTGGCCCGTCACCATCAGACCTACCCAACTCTCCTTTGTCCGGCCCAACGCCTAACTCGGGAGGTTGCACTTCTGTGGCAACGTCTTGGTTCGCAGATTCAACAGCGTCCAAGGCGTGGTCATCCTCCGGAGGGTGCTGATCTTGGAGCTCGAGCTGAGGGTATTCTTGGCTTGGCAAGTCATCGCTGGGAGGTCTAGATTGCGCATTTAGCGTGTCTTCGACCGTGTTGTGAATGGCATTTCCTTCATCTAGTGAGATCGCGATCGTGAGCCATGGATATAATGTACAAGAAAAGCGGACTAACTGTGAGATAAATCTTGTTCTGGCGGAACTTGCGCGATATCGGTATCGTCACCAAGGACAGTCTGGTGCATATGCTCCTGTAATTGGTCATAGCGAACAGTGAATCGAGGAGTTTGTATTTGAAGCTGCATGCGGAGGGGTCCAGTGCCCCCAACAGTGTCATGCAGGAGACTTAGATCGTGAAGCGAAACGTGGCCAGCATAAACATTGTCCTAGAAATTTATATGAGTGGTGATATTCAGAGGAAGGTCCAGAGTTGAAGCCCACCTCTGAGACGGTCAACCTGAGGCTTGGGAGGGAAAAAATCAGTTCAGCTTCCCGCAAATCGGCTAAGCTATTCAAGGCTTCTTCTTGACGCAGAGCTTCAAAGACAGCGTGTAGAGGTTCGTAGAACAAAGTGGGCTGCTGATGCAATAGAACAATGGTACTAGAATTAGATTCCGAATCGTGGTGAGATGGAGTGCTGCGTCCAGAAGGTGGGGATGGCCTGTTAAAAATACTGTACGTGTCGTCGCCCCACGGGAGTTCAATCATGATCGGAGGAGGGGGTTCAATGAAAACACCTTCAGAAATTTCATGGGGATTGGCCGAGGGCGATTCCGCAGTTGCATCATGTTCACCGTGAGGTTGCTCTGCCGTCGCATCCTCTGGCGAGCTTTCTGCCTGGAGAACTTCTGGTCCTGAGATCGCATCCTGAGTTGGATCGAGCTCGGATGGATTGACCAGAGTGGGTATTTCTGCCGCTACTGGGTCGGAAGGATGTTCGAGATGACCGTCCTCGTTCGCCTCTATCGTTGGGTTGGGGATGTCTGAGGTGGTGCCGGGCTTTTCATCGCTTGGTTCAACGGTTACCGTCGCTGTGTCCGTACTCTCGTCTAACTGTAATGATACTGGAAGGAAATCGGTTGATACCGATGTGTCGATGGCGACTGATGTGATTTCGCTGTGGTCATGAAGGATAGAAGGAATTTCATGACTTTCGGGTGCGTCCCGGGTAGGGAGGGAGTCAAGATGAGGCACCTCTTCAGGCGGGTTGGGCGTAATCAAAGAGGTTATCTCGACAATCGATGCACTGGTTTCGTTCGATAGCGAGAATGAAATTTGAGGAGACTGGTCTCCGTCGACGCCAGAAAGTTGCGCGTCGGAAACTTCAATGTCCTGTATCTCGTGCACGTCGTCTTCGTTGTCGTCTGCCATTTCATATTCATGTTCATGCGCCTCCTCGACATACTCTTCCATGTCGACCTCCACTGCGGCCGCGTCTCTGGCCAGCAAAGGCTCCTTCTCAAGAGAAAGGTCGAAAGAAGAGTGTGTTGGGTCAGCAGAGACCACGAGTTCCATTCCGGAAGACTTTCTGGGGTCAGTCTGCGAAGCGGGTTCCATAAGTTCAGGAGCCTCGTTCAAGCTGAACTCCAATACCTGATTGAAGGTGTTGAAGGAGTCATCGTCCATTGTACCGTCTTCCTGACTCCACGGGTCTGAGTGTGGTTGCATGAAGACGTCGATGTCGCTTGCATAGTCGCTCATCTGAGCGTCGTAGGTGTCCAGCATGGCGGACATTTTGAGGGAGGGAAGAGCTGAAGATGAAGAACGGAGAGCAAGGGCCAGCTGAGGTTGTCATCTCTAGGTCAAGTTACGTAAGGTACTACGCATTGACCTTAGCTGTGAAGGCTATCGCTTGATCCACAACCACCACTTCCCTGCTGCGTCCAATTCCAAGTCTTTCCTAGTCCTGGACTCAAATTCACTATCTTCTGGAAGTAACGGTCTTCAAGGCCGTGAGTTGGTAATTCCAACTTGAATCATCACTCGCAGCGACCGTTCCGCAGCTCCGCAGAATCCGCAGCAGAGGATTTACTCTTAACATAGGCTCTGGTGCATTATACATAGGTCAGGCCCACCATGATTCTCGACGACAAGGTCATCATGTCTCTCCCTCCCCCACCTCCATATCTACCGACCCCTGGCATGCAGCCCGGGTCCCCCACACTCCCAAACCCGCCCCCACCATTCTACGAATCACAGCAGTCTACCAACCAAGCACAGCGCCCGTTGAAGCTATCAGCCTTCCCCTCTCATATTCTCCTTCAAATTGTCTACAACGCCTTCCCATCGCTGGACAAAGGACTCGTCGAACGTCAGCGCAAGGTCCTCCTGTGGCTCGCTAAATCTCTCCGGCTTGTCAACAAGTCGTTTTACATCGCCTGCATGCACGTCTTGCGATCAACATATCTTCCAGCGTATACCTCTATGCTTCGACCATACTATTCCTCCGACCCTTTCCCGTCAACCCCGGTTCCCCGGGCTCATTCCAACTCTCTAAATACCGTCCAAAGGGAGACCCCCGTTCTCGACTTGTTCATTGCACTCAAGGTTCGGGAGGACGTCTTCGTCGACGACTCTGAACTCCACCTGGAGAGGGAAGACATGTTCAAGGACATCTTTGACCATGCTCAACCCAAAGCAAGGTTGGAGGACCTTGTCAGGATATACGGCTTACGAGAAGGTCTCATTACACTCTCGCCTCCAGGCGTTGTAACCTACACTTCGGCATCCCCCTCAAGCCAATCGTCGAACAGCAACACTGTCGTCCCGTCAAATACAAGATTGCCCTTACCTACCCCAAATCCTTCCCCGTCTCCCGCTTCCACAATGCGCTCCTCGACTTCCCGATTCTTCTCTGCCTTCCGGCGAGCCGGTAAAACACCATCCCCTCCCTCCACTATCTGTCCGGGATCATCACAACGACAGCCACAGCCAGCCCCTCGACACCGCACAACAAGGATTCGACCTCTTCCATTCTCCACACTATCTATCTCGTTCAGTACACGGAAGGTTGGGCTGCAGCTGATGAGCGCGGATACGGGGGCCAAGAGAACAATCGTCGAGGTCCAGCGAATGTCCCGAGACGAACGGCTAGAGGCGACTGCCTCATACATTATTGCAGAGCTCAGGGTACTGTTGGTGGGGTAAGGCAGGCACCGGCCAGCAGAAGCCTTGGCTCTTTATTCAATTGACAGTAGCCCATTGGAAACAATCCATCAAAAGTCTCATAGGGAAGGGCTCGCCGGGTCACAGCGCCACACGCTGGCAACCTTTTGTGACCTGGACGATAACGATGGGCACCAACCGGGCATAGTCTGACCAACGCCCGATCGAGTGTTGGGACCATGATGAGCACTTTTTGTGTTCGAGTTCGTGTTGGTGCTATTGGGCGCTCTTTCGTTTACCTGCGACAGTCGTTTGTGGAAATTTTACACACCATGTAGTTCTTGTACAACCCACCCACTAGTCAGTACGTAGTCATAACAGTCGTAATGCAGTCAGTCGTATTCTAAGCGCCCAGTTCCTTGCTCACGTAAGCCGTTCATGACGTAACAGTCCTTAGGCCACAAGGGTTAAGACTACACCCACCACGACATCCATTGGCCAAAATGTGGTAAGAACAGTCACCTTCCTCTGGACAAAGAGACTTATCTTCTGCAGAATGAGTGAAGCCATCACTGAACAGGCTTTGGCCCATGCAGCAGATACAAACTATCTGGTTCGCCAGTCGATGAATACGGGGTATCAAGCAATGTCTCTCTTGGCCCCGCCACTGTACACTGTTTTCATCATCGCACGGAAGGGAAGGTCGGCATGGTCACTCAATCGTTTCCTTCGTGCAACGTGGATTGGAGGAGTCGGTGGTGCGTGAAGCCCCGTATTATTGGTATTCCGTTCCACGTCGGACTGACCTAACACGACCAACTGGATCCAGGTTCAGCAGTGTTTGGTGGGGCTGCGTACATTCGTTACGCCAACTCAACCTTTGAGGCGACGAGAGCACGCCGGATAGACTCAGCTTATGATGTAAGCGCTCCTGCTTGCCAGACAAACTCTTGAAACTTGACCGCTCTGTACTGAACAGACAAGTCGCATCCGTCGAGAAGACCATTCGACTATTGGCGTCGTTCTCATGGGTGTACTGACCCCTGCTCTTTTGTGGAAACGAGCAGCTGCTGTCAACCGTGCGTCCTTCTCAATTATTTGCCGGTCCAATCCTCACTTCGTCGTAGTCATCCTTGGCGGAGCTGGCTTGGGCAGCAGTTTCGGTGTCCTCACGCACTACGGACGCCTTCTGTCAGGCGATGCTCCGGAGAAGATCAACATCCAAGTCCACGGAAACACTTCATGATACAAAGCACGAATGACCCCTTCTACTGTACATCTAAAGTTGATGGCAATATTCTTTTATCTATGCCCTTCCTTCGTCTTTAAATCGACCGTCAATCTCGGGGCTCACAACAAGCAGATCATCAGTGTTATCTATGCAAGTCGCCGGCTCCCCCTGTCGGGCCCTTGAGCCGTCATATGCATCGACTGAGCTCATGTGCTGAACTGCGCACACGTTCAGTTGGTTCCTGTAATGCGCTTCTGAACGCTGCTTGCGAATCTTTTCCAGTGCGCTCATCCAGAGCAACTTGGCTTTGCTGTGCGCCCTTTCATACATGATTGCCTCTCTGGCCTTTGGATGCAATGCACTGCTATCTTCTTTGAGCCTCACAATCCTCTTGACAAATTGCGATCCTGCATTAAACCGAGTGCCTATGTGAGTATCGCAACGTGATAAAAACGAGATTCGGTAATTCGCACCAAGGAAATATTTCCGGACAATGCTACTCATCAATGACCCACATTCCTCGTCAATGAGGCGAGGGGAGTCTTTCAGCGGTAAGTAACCGTCGTGGCCATCAGCCATATATTCTCTGGTCACCAGTTTGTATTTGGGACCGTCTTTCTCCCGCTTCACAGGCTCAAGCTGGACAGCTTCATTGTCATCCTCAAGTTCTCTGATCATCCAAACCCCAGTCACGCGCTGTCCCGGCTCTTTGCGTGAGTCCCATGTAACTTTCATCCCAGAAATGACAGGGAATCGGCTGTCGTGAAGAGGGTCGGTTGAGTATAAGGTCACATATCCGGTAACAGCGGCTCACCCTTCTTGAGCAGGCCATTTGCTCAAACCTCCCTCCAACGCGCCCCAGATGGTTTCTCCATCAGCTTCAATCACCACTAATGGATCTTCAAAAGGCAATATTTCCAGGATATCTCCGATAGTTATCAATCCTACCCAAGGTGAGTGAGAGATTCCTGGAAGTGAGGGATGTGCAGGCTTACCAGGTCCATAAGTCGAGTCTCCGCGAAGAGTGCCCGCGCAGATCAGCACGCCGTCAGATCCAGAACATCCATTCATCGAAAGGGTGTCATCGTACGCGTGCCGTACGATATCTGCGAAGAGATTCCCTGCAGCTGACTAGAGGGAAGGGGTCAAGAGACGAGCTGGGGTTCAGGAAGAAGTTGAGCGGTACCTCTGTTGTCCTGATATGATATGAACGCAAATCGAGCATTGTAGTGGTCTCGCACACAGGTGCTTTGAGAGTAGAGCCAACGGACGACAGTAGCGTCTTTAACAGTTCAACCATCCTTTCTGACTTGGGCGTGTCACCAACAATCTGGTGCCTCCGACCTGATCGATCTTTTGGGGTTAGCGCAGCAAAGCAGGGCTGACTGGAAATCACTTGCCGCGGACTTCTCTAATCACCTTCGTTCTGACGCTGCCCAAAGGAGTATCTCGCAAGGAAAGAGTCAATTCACTGAGGTCCCTAAAGTCGGAACCGCTTTTGACAAGCAGTACATCGCCGACATCGCCCTCTGCTCCAAGGCAGGGCTGGGTAACGTCGAAGTTTTCCCAATGATCGACCCCTCGAGAGATGAAGTAGAGATGATCATGCCCGCCAAAGAGAATGTCGACACCGTGTTCTCCTTCGATGGGATGGTCCTTCTGGTGAGCGGGAGTGAAGGCAAATAACTCCTTAGCGAGTGTGATGTCCTATATTTAAGGCCAGACGTATATGAGCAAGTGTAAATCACGAAGACAAGCTTTGTGCCTCACGTTGGGAACACTTGCAAAACCTACTTTCAGTCATCCTGTGTCGGGAAAATGGAAGAAAAAAGGCTCACCGTGAGTGGGTGAGAGCAATGATAATATCACATCGATGGGGCCCCTCTGGATCTCGAAGAAGCTTTGACAGCTCTATACCTGTATTTTTCATGGATTTGTACTGGAATTCAGTGGGCCAAGAAGCGACAGTCGCAATCCATTCCCTTTAGGAAGACGCAAGGGCTGTAGTCAGAAAGAGGGACCTATCGTCGAGCAACCAGCTTAAAACATACTTTTCTACAAGACCGATGATACCAACGCGAACGCCCGCTCGTTCGAATACTTCGAATTCTTTGAGGCCTTGAGGGACCTCACCTGTGGTGGTGTTGACAATATTGCTCAGCACCCAGGGCTACAACAAATGTTGAAAGAGAAGTTAGGGGCAAGTCCGGGACGAGGGAGGTGAAATGCACGTACAAAGTGGACATCGGCGAGAAGGGTGGTCAGATGAGGATACCCTGTATACTACATTAGCATCCCATGATTCGTGTCTGTCGGGGATGAACAGACCAAAGTCAAAGTCATGGTTGCCTGTCGATCGCGATGTTATCCCATTAATTTCATGAATCGAGTCTGAATGTCGCGCTCACCAGTGACAGAAACATCGATCCCAAGTTCATTCAGCACCGGAACCTTGTGGGGCAGGTTGAGCGAGGGCACAAAAGGCGATTTTGGTGGCTGCACACACCATATGGCTCCCTCTCGTCACCGAACTCTCGACAGAGGGTGAGAACACATCTCCAGAGAAGAGAAACAGGCCATCCGGTTGGCCATCCTCTCTTTTCGGCCATTGATTTCGCAGATGGTTGGCGAGCCAAGCAAACTGAGTGACATCAAACGTCTCCGAGGACCCAGCAGCCACCTTCTGGGGCACGATCCTGTGAAAAGCCGGGATGAAAGGACGATGTGGCCACAGTGGGGGGAAATAGGCAAACCTGTAAACGTCGTTGAATTGCAGGAGAGAAAGGGTCGACATTTTGAACAGCGCACTCAAAATACAGGAGATCAAGATGCAGAAGCAATCAAAAGGATTGTATTACACATGGAATTAGAGCCAGTAAGGTTGTTTAGATTACGCACGCACGTCTACACATGTTCGGGTGTGATATGACGGAGGCGGCGGTGCCCTCGTGCAGATTCCGGTGCAAGGAAGCCGTGGGTAGGAACCGAGGTCCAGTCCACCATTTACAAGGGTGGTGGACGTGCCAGTGCTGAGCCAGGCATTCTCATTTTCTCTGAACTGTACAGCTAGTCGACATAGGCGAAGCGGAACGCTGACGGAAAGCGACTGAGATGGAGTGGAGTTGGTTGCAGTTCAATCCTGGTCCGTCTGATCTCTGGGTCGATATTTGATTCCTCTATTCTCCAATTCGGCCTCTATTTCTTCAGGTATTCTCCCTTTGACACGAATAGCATACATTCCTCTCGCATATTTGGCTGTTCATGTTAAATGTCAGTGACATTAGTATCAGTGTGAAGAAGGGTCAGCGTACAAGTCCTCTGCCACCTCGCAACCCAGCTATTATCAGGGTCAATCACGGATATGACCCCCTCAAAGAAAGTTGTTGTGCATGTGCTGATTCGTTCGGGATTTCCTTTCATCTATTGGCTATTCAGTCCACCATATCCCTCGAGCATTGACATGAGTGCTTGCCTGAAGGATCTCTTCGCAGTTGGGACACCCATTCTTCCTGAAGTCTGCGGGAAGCTGAATGATGGAGCACAATAGACAGGCTCGCAGCTGTTTGGACCGAGCCTGAGGCGGAATGGTGGCCATAATGTTGGGGGTACGAGTGAAAGCTGGATGACACTACAGTGTTTGTGAAATATTAGATAATAGCACCGATCAATGCTCCCGCTCAATATTCAATCTTGTCTCTTGTCAGATCCCCTCATCATGCTCATTTTCCCTTGGAAGTTCCACCTATGCAATGCCAAAAGCCCGCAAGCGGAAGACGCCCATTGTCCAGGCCAGCAACGACGGACCCACTTCGAGCAAGCCTGAAGTTACTCGTTCGGTAATCCGAGAATTTCATGTCCTGTTGAAGAGGCAAGCCCAGCTTCAGAAGAGGAGGACATCAGATGCGACTACGTCCTCCGAGCTGAGCAACATACAAAAACGCATAGATGAGCTAGGGGGATTAGAGCGTTATCAGCATATGTCGGCCACGGGTCAGAAAGACGACCGGGGAGGAGGAAGCCATAAGATTCTCATTGGATGGTTGAAGGAGCTTGGACTGCACAGAAGGGCTGGGGACAACGGAAAACTCAAGTTCGGTCGCGCATCTTCTTAGGCCTCTAAGCCCCTCCCTGACATTTTCCCTCAACGCCATAGATTACTTGAAGTTGGCGCCCTTCTACCTGACAACTACCAATCCTGCTCCTCCTGGATTGACAACCATCCCATCGACTTGAATTCGAGACATCCTGCCATTCAGCAGCAAGATTTCTTTTCACTCGATCGTCAGGAGAATTTCAAGAAATGGTCGGTCATTAGTTTAAGCTTGGTAGTCAATTTCGTGCCGGAACCCAAGGATCGTGGTACGCACTATCGACCTATAACCTGGCCTTTTCCCTAACAGACTATATAGGGCGTATGCTACTTATGGCGCACTCCATGCTGGCACCGGATGGCCATCTCTTTGTAGCTGTACGTCCTCCTGGTCTGTATAGAACCCGTCTAACTGTAACCTTCAAGCTGCCACTTCCATGCCTGTCAAATTCTCGGTACCTGACATTTGAGCACTTTGAGGCGCTCATGAACATCGTTGGCTTTGTCAAATTGAAGGAGAAATGGCGAGAGGGTGGTAAGATGGTTTACTATCTTTACCAAAAGCAGAGTTCGTCGACTCCTGAAGATATGACGCCCTTTTCCAAGAAGCAGGTTCTCAGAACAGGATCTCGCAACAACTTCGCGATACTATTGAATAAATCGTAGTAGTGTCTACTTCGGTCAGCGCTAACATTGCGAGCCACGCCCCTGTATTTTCGCGCTATTGAAAATCAAGGTAACGGAACAATTATCCCAGGGAAAAGAAACTCGGGCAAGCCTACCAAGGCTAATATACACCTCCCACTGGAGAATAACGACCAAACGAAACAGATTTGACAGGAAAGAGAAACAACAGAAGTCGGTTGTGAGGGGGTAGCATGTGTAAAAATGAGCGAGGGTTCCAGACCAGTCTAGATGAGGGATTGTGGTTGGTTCCATTACACGAAACCCTTCCCACCGCGTTTCTCGTCAATCCTCTTGAATCGTTCAGCTTCTTGCCGCTGTTGGGCGCATCATGGATCAGGAAACGGGTAGAAACAGCGCTGCGCTGAACGAAACTCACCTTCTTGATGACGCACAGGGTGGCTAAGAATAGGCATATCACAATCGCCATGAAACCATAGACCTATCCGTTTACTTCTAGTCAGAACGAGGGGTTAACAAGCCGCCCGGATTCCAGTGCTTACGGTTCTGCAAGGCAACAATCAGTACCAAGCCACGATAGTTCAAGACCAGAGAACATACGTGAATATGTTGTTCAAGGTGCTGTCAGCGAAGCCCGTGATGTGGGAGACGCAGAAGTTGGTCTCGGACACATCAACTGCAAGGGCGGCTGCTGCTTCAGCGCTGGTGCAGAAAGAGCCACCAATTTCTGGCAGGTCCGTTCCATTGAAGTACCCGCAACATTTGAACTAAGGGAGACTGAGGGGGAAAGTAACATGAGAAGGGAGAAGGGGCGCACCTTATCCTGTAGAAATAGTTTATCTTCCCTCGAAGCCACCTTCCACAGATCGTAGAAATTCGCCCTCTCTCTGAGGGTGTAGAACCAGACAAAAGTCCCAATCACGACAATGCCAATAGCGTCGATCAAAAGTGCCCAGTTGAGAAGCTCGAGGGGGAACGTAACATGATTGCGTTGGACGATGGCGGTAACTGAGACGACGAAAGTGATGATTAGGGCAACTCCGAGGATAGTACCGGCTGGACAATAATGAGTTAGCGGAGGGACAGCAAGCACGCGGCGGCAACATGGACTGACCGGTGAGGTCTGCGTTGGAGAGTACCATGTTCATGAGCACATTGGGTGCTCGCCAAACGATTGAAAGTGCGAGTGCGACGACGCCTGCAGCAAGCATCAGGACGTCGAGTACGGCCCAGGAGGCCATGAGAGCTCGAGAAACCATCTTGGAAGGCTACTAGAGGCTGTATGTTGGCTGCTGGCGGCGGTGGCACGGGGAGCAAGGACTCACGAAAAGTGAAGAATTGAGAAGGTCGAATAGAAAGATATTCCCCTGTCAAAGGAAGACTAGAAGATGATAAAGGAGCAGAAAAAGAAGAAAGGAATGGACGTTCAACGTCCTGCGCTTGCGCTGAAGAAACAGAAGGCGAACAAAGATGCAAGAGGTGAGCAAAGGATATTTATGAGGCCAAAGGCTATACATACCAGAAGTTGTTGCGAACACGAAAGAACAGGAGCGGAAAGACCGTGGAACTGCCTCTGGCAGATGGAGGGTCCTCTATAAAGACACAGATCATTGTCCGTCGCAACACAAGAAGTCGTCATGGCTACTCGTGACCTGCCAGGGATGGCCGAAATATCGCGGAACAGCCTGGACTCTCCATGCCTGGCCGCCGTAGACCCAGAATAATGAGCTGAATATTCAGAAGAAATTTCGTCTACCACTCGACCAGGCGGTGGAGGCAAGGCTCCAGCGTCGGTAGAGGACACAGCAGCTCCGAGTCAGAGCCCGTCACGCGACGTCACGGCCAATATAAATTCAACTCAGACGTCGAGGCTGTTCATCATCTCTTTTCTCTCTTCCATCCACCACAAATCATGTCTGAAGACTGGGACAGCAAGACCGTCATCGGCTTCAAGCGCCAGACCGCCAAGGTCACCAAGAAGGACTCGGAACTCAATGGTGAGCACCTGCTCGTTCATTTTGCTTTCCTACTCATCTCACTCGCTTTGCTTTGCCAGCTGTATGTCCCATGGGCGCTCGGCTCTGCCTCATTCGAAAGCTAACCTTCTCGCAAGGCTCGTCGGACTGGTGCCGTCGTCGCGACCGATAAGAAGATTGCCAGCGGTTCCAACAAGGCTCATGTCGGTACGTCACCCTCACTCATCCACATGTGCCGTCTGCTAACCCCCAGCCATTGGCAGGCACCGACCACCAACGCATAGCAAAGCTCGACCGTGAAAACGAAGTCGCCCCTCCCACCAAAGTTGCCCCTTCCGTCGGCCGTGTAAGCATCCCTGGCACAGGATTTTCTAGAACTTTCGTTGACCATCAACGCACAGGCCATGCAAACAGCCCGTCTCGAGAAACAGCTGACCCAAAAGGACCTTGCTGCCCGTATAAACGAGAAGCCTTCCGTCCTGCAGGATTACGAGTCCGGCAAGGCTATTCCCAATCCCCAGATCCTCGGCAAGCTCGAGCGAGCACTTGGGGTCAAACTTCGTGGTGCGTGTCATCGGGTCCTCTCCCTTGATCTCCCCAGTTCCTGATGTGATTCCAAAAGGCGCCAACATTGGGCAGAAGCTGGAGGGGCCCAAGAAGACTTAATGCGCTTTATGGTCCCTCCTTGTACTCCTAGAGTTGTATTCTTTTAGATGATTTCATACCTAACGGTGATTTTTCTCAAGAAATCATGATAAGTAAGTCGCGATGGTATGGTACAAGAAGGTATGTGAAGGGAGACAGGTTATGTTTGTTCCGAATCAGGGTCCCCCTTCTCGAGATATGGTGTCAGATGGATCCTGAACAACGAGTGAGACACTTACGAAGGATATGTAATCAGGGCTTTCACAAGCCTTGTATTCCTTGAGAAGTTCGTCACAGGTCGCGCTATACAGGTATCAGATCACGTCCTGGAAGGGAGGTTCAACTGCCCGTACTGTGCATCGTCAAATTCATCCAAATTGTTCTCAAAAATCTTTTCTTTCTTGTATTGATCCAAGAAGGCTTTGCGATGTATCAATCTGTCAAACTGGTGCAGCATGCGCTTGAATAGCTGAGGCAAGCGTAAGTCAACGTTCTCGACAATAATTCTCTGGATTTTACACACCGAACCAACACTGGTGTGGTTAGCAAGCATCAGGCCGCTAACGCGGTGGTTTGTGGAGACGTAAGGGGATCGTCTTGTCAGAGCGACTTGGATAGAAGCAGGCCCCCATGGGATAAAGTTGGCTAGTTGTCGCTCTCGAATACGCAAAAGAGACTGATGGACATCGGTGGGGTCGACTTCTCCCTGTATCACGTTCAAAATCGAGATGTAGCAAGCAGTCTTGCTGGGTGCCGTAAGAACCATACGGTTCTTCGGTTGTAGAAGGCGGCGCATGACATCGAGAACCGTCGTTCTGCGAATGGGTTTGGCCTAAAGAAGTTAGGAAATTATGAATGCCATCGGGGATTGTCAATGTACCTTGTCAATCTGGTCACTTGTGAAAGGCGTGTAAGAAGTGGTGAGGAAGTGGCATCGGGGGGTCGGGATGAGGGAAGCTAGTATTCCAACGAGGTCGTTGTTCATGTATCCGGGATATCGAAGCGTTTGCGTGCTTGCTGCCATGACGGTGGCGACCTGTGTCCCTAGTAAGTCAAGCGAGCGAAAACTCTCAATGAGTCCTTACCAGTTGATTGGTTTGGTCGAAACTCGGTGTCTGAACATGCAGTCGATCTGCAGATATACGAGCCAGGGCACCATTGTCAAGAACAACCACCGAATCTGCGTGATTCACGAGCCGCTTCAAGGCTAGTAGCGAGTTATAAGGTTGAACGACGACATCTCCCTCAGATGCGTTGGGAAACACGCTGTATGTTTGGATCAACTTTTTGGGAAACTTATCATTGAGCCGCTCCAGCAGGAAAGAGCCAAGCCCCGATCCCGTTCCACCAGCTATGGAATGCATTACCATGAAGCCCTGTGCACGATCAGCGCGTGAATATGGAAATGCATAGCCTAGGGACGGACCTCGAGCGAGTCGCTCCCTTCCGCCTCCCGATCTATCATTTCCATGACTTCCTCGTATATCCGCTCTCCAGCAGAGTAGCCCTGCGCCCAATTATTTCCTGCACCTCCACCGTCTTTGGAAACGAAGATATTCTCGGGGTTGTAAAGGTTTGCGTACGGTGAAGCGAGGATGTTGTTGATCACCTAAATCGCGTTCAACGAGACGCCCTGGCAGGATGAGGGGAAAAAATGTACTCGAGGCTCAAGATCGACAAGAATGGCGCGTGGAATATAGTGCTCGTCGTCTGCCTGGTAGAAGAAAACGTCTTTACGATCCCCTCCTTCCGTCGCCCATTCTTCAAGGATGCCCTCATTGCTGATCCCGTGCTCGGCACAGAGGCGCTGCCAAAACACGGAGCCCACTAGACGGCGTCAGACGAGGAGCGAGAAGGGCAGCTGCGCAACATACACACTTTGGTTTCCGCATTGCCCCAGCTGAACGGTGACGATCTCTCGAGGCATTTTGGCGTCGGTGGAGGTGAATTGGCGTGAATCAACCTGAATGAAGGCGAAGCAAGTCACGCGTCACGCGATGTCACGCACAGCAATCTCTGGAGACGCGCCAAGCGAGGCTGTGATCGACCTGTCATGACGATATCGCTCTCATTTGTGTTTGTGCTGGTATAGAACTATAAAATCTATCTATCACAAGCCCCGACCCCATTGTCTCCCAACTGCACCACCATGGCCTCATCTCCAGAAGCCTTCGCCCTTCTCGTCATTTCAGACGCCTCTCTGAGCTCTGGAGGCACTCTAGAAGCAGGCCATCTCGCGCTCGAGTGTGTTACGATCTCCCATCCAGGCTCAACTTCTGCCCAGGACAGAGACGTCTATCTCGTTCTCCGTGTTAACACCACAGAGACTCCTCTTGACCCAGAGAGGATTGTCCAACGCTCGGACACCCCTGGATACAGGAACTACGTTTTCCAGGGCACACCGACTGATCCTGCAGAGCTGACTCTCTCGTTCAAGCTCCCTGTCCCAGAGGGGTCTAATCCTGCCTATCTTGAAGATCTGGACACTTTTGAAGGTATCCTTACACAGTACCATGCAGAGCTTCGTGGTGCTGCCCCTGCTCAGGCAACACCCCTGTCCCCCGTCACTCCAACCGGTAAATCTCGAAGTCAAGGGCATATCGCCATCGGTGGTGACACCAAGAATGAGCAGGACCTCCGGGGCCACCTCGTTATGATCGACGAGAAATCGGGGGAGGTCATTGGCCAAGTGGAGGACAGGTTCAGGATACGTGAAGACCCCATTATGCATACCCAGGGACATGAAAACGATCCCGTCGTCATCGAGGTCCCCGAAGAGACGGGGGCAGATTCGGATGCCCATGCCCTCGAAGCCTTTGCCCGTATCGTGCCACCCGACCAACAGAACTGGATCACAAAATCTGCTACCGTCGTCAGGTGCGTCTTTCTTTGTCTCTACCCAGCTCATTCTGATCTTCGATTCCAGCTCTGCCATCTCCCTCACCACAAACCTCGTTGTTACGACAATCACTGCTGCATCGAACTACTATGTCAATCATTCTTCTCCCTCGCCCCACCACTCGAGAGCAGCTACTCCTGCCGCTGGTGGTGATTCCTCTAAAGGTGGCGCTCCTCCCCCCCTCCCTCCTCGACCCCGTGCCTTGGTCTTCCTCACCTCCGATCGCACAAAGAAAGGCCTAACCAAGGTTCACGCAGTCAGTGGAGAGGCAGTGAAAATATCAGCCAAGACCGTCGGGTTCATCGACAACATGATTCGCCGTGCGATGGGTGCAAAACCCAAGCGCGATCGAACGGCCTTCCTTCGTGCAGGCGACCCATCTATCCCCATCTCCCCTTCTACTTCCACCTCTTCCTCCTCTTCGTCCAAGTCGGCGGGCCTTGCGCCTCCCGATTATGCCACGAGACCAGGTTTACCACCACGTCGCTCGACTTCCCCAGTGCCGCCCCCTCTTCCTCCGAGGGAGAATGTACGTGCTCTTACCACCAAAGATCGAGTTCTCATTTCTGCCGACCTCATCCTGTCCACGATCGACCACTCTACTCGTCAACTGATAGACGCCGGAACGCAGCAAGTTGGTAAGATCATGGACCACAAATACGGTCCGGAGGCTGCAGAGTCGTCTGTGCTTATGGCGAACACTGCACGGAATGCAGGCCTGGTATATGTTGATATGCGTGGAATTGGTCGTCGGGCATTGTTGAAGAGGGCCGGAAGGACGTACATCAAGTCAAAGTTGTCCAGCAACAATCCTGCACCGACCGAGCTAGCACCTAATAGTGCCCCCATTGGCAAGTGACTCTGAACATTGTATACCCATCTATTCGTCCGGACTCTGGCACTGGTTATGATACCTCTAGGGATGGTACCTATATATAGCATGCTGAGATCCATTTATTGCTTGCTGTTGGGATTAGGTACCGTGCGTGTGATGTAAATAAAGAATAAGCATCGCGCGAAAGGTTGTTGTTATAAGATTAGCTATCTGATTGGTTAAAGTGTCCCTGGTAGTGTTAATCGTAGCTGCGATAACCCCGTTATTAAAAATGAAAATGTTCGATCGCCCTCTGCAGATGCGACAGAAAGCTTTAAGCTAATAGCCTAGTAGCCCATCTCGTCAAAACACTAAAAGTACACTCGAAACTCCGAAAACAAGTCGTGACGTGTCCCTGGATAACAAAAGGAGAAGGAAGGATATCAAGTACAAAAGCCGTACGAGGTCCCAAGGTATAAATCAGATGAGAAAACGTGGCGAGAGTTCAAACGAAAAGTAATCAACGGACTGACATCACATCACTCAGAACAGGGCCGCGGCAAGGGCCAAGGATCCTACGAGCATCGACAGGAGCGGCCGTGAAGAGAACCCAGAGTTTTCGTTCAGTGGGTTGGCCTTGCCTCCATGACTGGCGACCTCGGCGAGCTCGTTGCCACACAAACCAGACCCACCAAGCTGTTCACTCGGGACGAGAATCACAGGGACACCACCGAGAGAGTACTGAGCATCGACCATTCGGTTGGCGCCAACGACCCATTGCTGGCACGTCAAGATACTGGGATTCCACATCAGTTCGATGTCTAACGGCAGGGATCACGTTCGAAACGTACTTTGTCAAAGCTGTTGTTGTCTCGAAAGGAGTCTTAACAGAGATATGAACGCCGGCCTGCGGCTGTCGGATTTCATGGGATTGATCAGTTTCTGGATTGTTGTCATCTATCCGGAACGTTCACTTACCGGAGATCCAATGTTGGTGAGGATAGCGATAACAGAGCCCTTGAGGATAGCGAAGCCTTGGGAACTGGTTGTCAGGAGAGTGGTTTCCGATTTAGCCCAGTCGGTGCTATTATTGTTGACCAGGAAATTGCGGAGCTGGGTATTGGGTTAGTTGAAAAGCAATATCAAGTTCAGGAATTTCACTAACCTGGTTGAAGGTGGTAATCAACTGGTACGCAGTGGTGTTTTGATATCCAGAGGGCCAAAGTGCCTCTCGGTTATTCTGAAAGGAGATCAGTCGCGCCGTTCGGAACAAAGTGTACAAGCGCTTACCGGATCTCCAGACCCTGAGAAACTCTGTTCCTGGCCGTAGTAAACGATCGGGATTCCATCAGAGAAGAAATTCCAAGCCATCGCGTTACTGTAAAGGCGGTCGGCATCACGTTTTGAACGACAGATGAAACCAGGTCCTTACTAGAGACTCTGAGGGTCCACGGACAAGTTATGCCATCGTGGGACATCATGGTTTTCCAGGAAATTACCTAGCAGAGTGGTGTCCTGGACGTTACCGTCAGCTACGGGGAAAGGAAAAGGATATTTGCACATACCGCAAATTTGGTCTTGGACTCTTCGAACACCGAGGCCAGCTGACTGACATTGGAAGGTCCAGGAATGGTGTATGCATCACGAAGGGCGGCATACATAGGGAAGTTCAGGACAGAGTCAAGGGCGTCTGTTCCTTGCCACTCTGCAACTGGACTGAAAGAATATGAGCATCACCTCATACAACATGCATAAAATCACATACTCGACTTCTGCTCCACCAAAGACTTCACCCATGCAAAACACTCCGGCCTTTTTGCAGAAAGTGGGCCAGAAGCTCTTTTGGACATGCCTTTATGAACGTTAGTAATGGGGAAAAGCACACAAGACCACACGGGGGACGCACTTGGCAGCTAGGAAAAAAGAAGAAATTCTCAGTCGGTTTCCCTGATTGGAGAATGGATGGAGAGCTTACCATCAATACGGAGACCGTCGATGCCATATTCTTTGACGAAGTTTTCAACCCACTCTCCGTACCGCTGAATGACGGTCGGGTTGGTGGTGTCGACGTCGGCCAGAGGGACTCGCTCGTCACCCATCCAGCATAATTCCTCGCTAGTGGCATTGCCATATTGGATCGGGCAATACGGGTGATAGAATGACTAGAAATGGATGTTAGCCAGATCCGAGGTGAACAAGGCGCATGTCGACGCACGGCATCCTTGAAGAAGCACTGGGAGTAATCGGGTTGCGTGGTGGAGGTGACCATGACATGGTTGACGACAACATCGACCATCAAGTACCTTGAAAAATGTTAGGCATGAGGAACGGAATGGAGAGAGGAAAAAAACTCGCACATTCCGCGATTATGGAGTTCCGCCGAGAGAGCCTTGAGGTCGTCGGCGGTACCGAAACGGTCATTAAGCTGGGAGATATCTGTGACCCAGTAGCCATGGTATGGATCACCATAGGCCGTCCGCGGACCATCATAGTTCTTGTTGACAGGGCTGATCCAAACTGAGAATGCGGGGTTGAGCGGACATGAACGGAGTGTGACAGGCTGTACGTACTGGCAGTGAACCCCGCTTTCTGGATGTAGTCGAGATTTTCACGGATGCTAGTGCAAAAGGGTGAGTCGGCTGGAGGGGGGGACGAGCAGAGAACGAACCCATTCCAGGTGCCGCCACAGTAGGTCTGTCTGGTGGTGTCGCAGGTGGAATTTGGCGACCCGCTGGGCAGCGCGAAGCGATCGGTGATTATTCTGACGGCCAGAATGAGCATGGCTGATATTGGCCGAGAGATAGTGGCGCTGCTTACTGGTAGATGGAGCGGCCTCTCCATTCGTCTGCAGTTGCTGCCCAGGAGGAGGCGACGAGGGAGAGGAGGAGGAGGGAGGGGAGGGTGAGGGAGAACATTGGCTGGGGAACAATGTCCGGAGGAGGGGGCTGGTGCAGAAAATGAATGGGCAGAATTAAATAGTAAAGAGTGGAAGGGTTTGGGCGCTGTTGGGGCGCTGCTGGGCGGAGGAAAAAGAGGCAGGGAAGGATGGGAAGTCGTCCATGTGGGCTCCGGTTTTATTCTGGGCCCAGGCATCAAGACCCGAACATTTCGTCCGAATACCTCTGAGAAGATGCCAACGCTACGGGCCTTTTGCCTTTTGCCAGGTCAGAACCACGACGTTATGCATGCCGTAGTGGCAAGCTAATTAAGAATTGACGGTCACTTCTCCTCCACCATGTCTCCAGATTCAGATTCCAACACCTCCTTCACCCTCTATGGCTGCCTCGTCTGTCTCTGGATCGTCCTCACTCCATTTCAGTATGGCTACCACATCTCAGCTCTGAACCAGATCCAGGCCGCGTTGACCTGCAACGATGCCCCGCCCGCCCTCGAGGCCCTTCCATCCTGCATCCAGATGTCCGACGTCACATTCTCTCTCGTCACCTCCGTCTTCACCATCGGCGGTCTGGCAGGCAGCAGCATCGCCAACCTCATCACAGACGCCAGGGGCAGGAAGGGCGCCCTCCGCGTCTGCGCTATCCTCATGACCCTTGGTGCTGCGCTTATGGGTGTCAGTCGTTCCGTCCTCCTCTTGATGGTCGGCCGGTGTGTAGCATCCATACACTCTCCTTTCATTTCCTCAGTATCAGCTCCAGGTTCCTCCTCGGTGCCGGCTCTGGCATTGGCATTTGCGTTGGCCCAATCTTCATCGCAGAGATAGCCCCGCCACGCATTCGCGGCGCCCTAGGTTCGTCGGTCCTCACCGTCTGAATTGAGCCTGTGTCCTGATTCCGTACCCTTCAAGGCATCCTCACGCAGGTGGGAGTCGTACTCGGTATAATGACTACTCAGATTATCGGCATGCAGTTTGCTACTCGCAGCCAATGGCGCTATGTCCTCTTCGTTTCCGCTGCTCTGGGCGTCGTCCAATTCTTGTTCAGTTCCGCCATAACAGAGTCTCCTGTCTGGTTGGCTGCTAGGGGTCGCTTGGAAGAGAAGAAGCTTGCTGCACAGCGCATCTGGGGGATCAAAGAACCCGCTTCAGCGGTTGAACCTCTGTTAGAAGAAGGTTTGGAATCAGAAGCCAGCATTGAGAATGTCACAATTCCCCAGCTCTTTGGTCCACGGGAGTACAAGAAGCCCCTTGCTATTGTCTGCTTCGCGATGTTGGCACAGCAAATCTCTGGTAGGTGGACTTGAACTCTGTAAAAATAGCGGTTTACTAAAGTTGTGTTTTCTAGGCGTCAACGCAGGTATGTCCAAAGCTTGCGGAATGGTTCTCCTTACTCAGGGTCTATCAGTTCTCTACTATTCAAATGACATCTTGTCCAAGTCACTCCCTTCCCTCGGCCCCTACCTATCTCTGGGGATTACAGTTGTCAACGTCATTATGACCTTCCCCGCAATTATCTTGATAGAAGTCAGCCACTTCTTTCCTTTGATCTCTAGTGTCTATCTGTTGACTGCATGCCCTATAGCGAATGGGCAGGAAACCTTTGCTAACCCTTTCGGCAGCTGGCTCCATCACATCTCTCTTCCTCCTTGGCTATGGCTTGAACACTGGCTCAGTTACGCTTTCAAGCATCACCATCGTGTCATTCATAATGTGAGATACCTAGCAACCTCGCCCCCGCACAAGACTGAGCAGTCAATTAGGTCGTTTGCAGTCGGTTTAGGTCCACTTCCGTTCGTGATGATTCCAGAAGTCTCGCCACCAAAGGCAAGTAGTTTTATTTGCCAGCCCGTCCTCATGCCCACCTGACTGCGCTTGTCATTTAGGCGGTTTCTGCGTTGTCGTCGGTCGCGCTGTCTCTGAACTGTACGTGGGACGATTGCCATCTTCCACCCCGTCGTCTCACAACATCCAGGGACTGTCAACTTTTTGGTCGGATTCTTATTTTTACCGCTGCGAAACCTCCTCTCCGGTGGCGACCGGTATCTGGAGGGACGCGTCTTCTACGTTTTCGGGCTCCTTTTCCTATCGTCGTTTGTTGTGTTGGCAAGGATCTACCGATGATGTACTTCTGTAGAGCGCTTAGTAGCATCCCCCTCATGGCGGGAGGTCGGAGAATAAACCTGACTTTGAATATAAAGCGGAGATTTCCCACACATGAGGAAGGCAAGTTACTCCCTTGCCACTGTTACACAACGCACGGTGTGGGAGGTGGTCTCTCAAAACTTTTCCCCTACCTCTTTCCAATATCTCTTCCAAAACGGCGACCGGTCCTGGCAGCGGTGTCCGGCGTTCGGTGACCCCATCCAGGTCGTCACACATGGACAACCCGCCGACGACGAACATCCATACCATAGTCAAGGCTCAAATCGTTTTCCTCCTCTCGACCCTTACGGAGGAAAACTTTGAGAGGAATCAGATGGAGATACGCTCTGTACGCACCACGTTTTAGCCAGCTTTCTCTACCGTCTGACCCTTTTTCCTCCCTGTAATGTCGCGCTCGTTTATAGCTTTCAGAGCAGCATGGAATTGACACATATCTCCACTTCATTCGACGTCTCATCGTTCATTCTCAGGGGCGACTCACTGCAGCATCCTCAGCCTCCTTTGACGCCTCAACAGCCCTAACTTTCCGCCTGTTGGTTCAAGAAGTCCAACGTTTGGCTCGCGACCCCTTCCTCGCTGAACGCTTCCGGGACGGTGTAGGCGGTGGAGAAGGGGACATCTTCAGGCACTTTGATCTTCTGCGATTCGTAGATCGCGTTGGATTGCGTTCCTTGGAGCGTTTTATCCTGGCTTCCGCCATCGTCGCTGGTCGAACACGTCAAGAACTCGCCTCACAAGCTGTAAACGTGATCCAGATAGAATTCGACAACGCCGTCGTTGCTCTATGTCGTCCTACCTCCTTCGAAGGCGCTGACCTTGCCCTCAATCAAACCGCAAAAATCTTGTCCAACCTCCTCGCCGATGCTACTCCCGAACCTCCTGTCCTCACAGCTACCCAAAAACAAACTTTAATCATGGCCGCCCAATCAAAATATGGGAAAGACGCCCTATCCCCCATCCTTTCCCTCATTTTCAAGAGACTAAGGTACATTTCCACTCTTCTTGTCACTATGCATGTTTTTTTATCAAAATTTCCTGTAGCCTACCCAATACCGCCACCCTGGCCCAAACCCTAATTCTGTTTGGCGCCGACATTACTAGCTATGCCGAAGTCGTTCGCGCCATTTTTGAACGCTTCCACATCACCGACAGCGACCCTCCGCGTGACGCGCAAGCGGTGGAAATCGCTTCTACTCTCGCCAAACTCGCTGCGGAGGGTAGTCCGCTGTGCGATGTTCCAACCGTCATACGCGTGTTGGGAAGCTTCGTGAGTCATGCCCGCTCCTCTCATCCCTTGAAGCTTATTCAAGCTTTCCCTGTAGCCCACGACTCTGAATTGGCCTGCTGTCATCAAGTCCTTCGACCGGCCGGATCGATCAACTGTGGATACTGCAACCCTCAAGCTCCTCATCGCCATCCTCCTCAATGCCCCACGTGATGCTGATCCTCACGCCGTCGCTGGTTTCTGGGAGCAGTGGTCGAATTCTCTATACCAGCTTCGATTGCTGGATGCTCTCCTGTCCCTCCCGGCAGACACCTTCAATTTTGTTCAACTCCCTGGCAAGAGGATCGTCACCGTGGACGATGTTTCCATTGCTAGTCCCACCATCAAGTCGCTTGCCGCCAACGTACAGGGCCATACTTGGAATTCGCTCGAACTCTTCCAGATCCTTGTGAAGCTGGCCGACTCGGACTCTGTCGAAATCCGTAATTGTGTGAAGGATATGCTTGACAAGGCGATTAAGATCAGCGCAGAGCTTGTCCATATGGGATTGTTGCAGGTTCCGGTATGTTGCTGTCAATCGTCGTGTCGTCGCCTTTCTTCTGACATCTTCCAGGACCCTTCTTGGAACGAGATCAGGTTGGAATATTCCCGGAAGTTGCTGGCCATGTTCCTTGCGGGACATCCCAACCACCAGCTTGTTTTCATGCGAATTTGGCAAATCGAACCGTCGTATCTCACTACCGCCTTCCGTGATTTCTACGACGAAAATAATCTCAACATTACGCGTATCCTCGACGTCGCTCAAGATTTGAAGGTATGCGATGATGTTTTCGATAACCATGCGAACTCTCACCAATGTTGTCCAGATTTTGGAGCCGCTGCTCGAAGTCCAGCCATTCACCTTTGCCCTAGACGTAGCTGCGCTTGCATCCCGGCGTGAATACCTCAATCTCGATAAATGGCTCGCGGACAATGTCGCTGGCCACGGGGCCGACTTTCTTCATTCCGTGATCTTGTTCCTCCAGCAGAAGATGGAGAGTGAGAAGGCGTCCCGCCTTTCTGACCCTGCTGTCGAGAGTCGAACCATGGCGCTTAGTCCAAACACCATAACGATCATCTTGCGGGTTTTGCGCAACAAGTAAGAGGTGTTTCTAACACATGAAGAACTCGGCTAACCGTATCTTCTAGTTCCAACTTGATGGCAGACGGGGATGTGGAGGCTTCGATCGAAGTTCGCAATGCTTGCCTTCAGATACATCCTCGATTGATGAGTCTCACTCCTGGCACCGACATCGAGCCGGGTTTGACCGTGATCACATACACCAACGAGATCGAGAACGAAGTCGATGGAATTTACAAGCAAATGTACGACGGCGAGGTTTCTATCGACGATGTCGTCGCCATGCTCCAGCAGTACAAGGAGTCGACGAACCCCCACGACCACGAAGTATTCTCCTGCATGATACACTTCCTCTTCGACGAATACAAGTTCTTCCAATCATATTACCCTGCCCGCGAACTTCAAATGACTGGCTACCTCTTCGGCTCCCTCATCAGCCGCAAACTCATCGACTACATTCCCCTCGGTATCGCTATCCGCTACATCATCGATGCTCTCAACTGTCCCCCCGAAACGAACCTCTTCCGATTTGGTATGCAGGCACTGGGTCGCTTCGAGTTCCGACTCGCTGAATGGCGACCACTTTGCGAGGCCCTCGTTCGAATCCCCGCTCTTGCAGATCTTCGCCCCGACTTGGTTTCGACCATCCACCGCGCCCTCGCTTCCTCCAACGTATCCAATTCCGATCCCTTTACCCCTAATGGTGTTGGCCTGGTCGAGCAGCATCCCGTCTTCACCTCCATCCAACCCGATACAATGGATAACGACATTGAAAATCCGCCCGAAGAAGTCAGCGATCGCATCCTGTTCATCGTCAATAATTTGGCGCCTAGCAATTTTGATACCAAGCTCACGGAAATGCGCGAGCACTTTGCCGATCAGTATGCGAGGTGGTTTGCCAACTACCTTGTCGATCAGCGAGTCAGTACTGAGCCCAACAATCACCCACTATACCTTCGTTTCCTCGACGCCCTGGACCGCAGTGCACTGCACAAGTTCATCCTTCAAGAAACATTCGTCAAAGCGGCCGCGCTCTTGAATTCTGAGCGATGCATGCAGTCAGGTTCGGACCGCAATACCCTCAAGAACGTCGGGTCGTGGCTCGGTACCATCACGCTCGCTCGAGATCAGCCGATCAAATACAAAAACCTGTCGTTCAAGGAGCTTCTTCTCGAAGGTTTCGAAAGCGGACGGTTGCTCGTCGCCATACCCTTCGTTTGCAAAACCCTGGAACCGTGTTCCAAATCCCGTGTTTTCAGGTCCCCCAATCCCTGGCTCATGGCGGTGATGGGGTTGCTTTCGGAACTGTATCACTTTGCAGATTTGAAGCTGAACCTGAAGTTCGAGATCGAGGTTCTCTGCAAAGCATTGGATATCGATTTGGATGCCATTGAGCCGACGTCCATTCTCCGTAACCGTCAAAACGAAGCCGGCCTTGGACCTCAAGATTTCGAGCCCAACATGGATCATGTCCCACTTGCGGCGGACCAGGCTGCGACTCAAGCCGGTAAGTGCATCATTGCTTTCTTTGGTGTGCTATTGCTCGGTATCTGATTGTTTCCCTAGCTATGGGAGCTCATATCGAACCGCTGCTGAATGCCCTTGCGAGCAACGTTCACATCAGTCCCCAATTCCAACCGTTGAACGCGAATCCCCACTTCAAGCGTGCGGTTCAGCTGGCCGTTGATCGCGCTGTTCGCGAGGTGCGTTTCTTTTCGTTGTCCCTTGGCTAGTTCTCATTGTGCTCGTAACTACAGATCATCATCCCCGTCGTGGAGCGGTCCGTTACGATTGCTGGTATCTCGACTGGAGAGCTTGTCGTCAAAGACTTTGCCACGGAAATCAATGAGCACAAGTTGCGCCGTGCCGGCTACATCATGGCGCAGAAACTTGCTGGCAGCCTCGCGCTTGTCACTTGCAAAGAGCCATTGAAGACTAACCTCGGTACTCATTTGAGGCAGTTTTTGAACGAACACGGTTTCACCGAGGTACGCCTTGTTTATTTCGCTAAGAAACACACTGAAGCTAACGACTGTATGCGATCAGCAACACGTCCCCGATGCAGTTGTACAAATCCTAGTTCAAGACAATCTTGACAGCGCGTGCAGCACGATTGAGAAGGCTGCCATGGATAGGGCAATGGTTGACGTGGATGAAGGTTTCGCTCCCTCTTACGAGGCTAGAAGGAGACATCGCGAGGTCAGTGTCTCGTGTGTTCCTTTAGTACTACTGACTGATAGTAATCACAGGCGAGGCCCACGGCGCCTTTCTGGGATCCCGCTGCACCCCGATCTGCGTTCCCTACTTCCCTCCCTGACCCCCTTCGTATCAAGCCCAATGGTCTTCAACCTCACCAACTCAGTGTTTATGAAGATTTTGGTAAGACCAAACCTCGGGGCTCTACGCATGGTTGCTAATACTCCCCTCTCCAAAGCTTCGGATGCGAAGCGGGTCACAGATCTGAGCAGGCCTACATCGGCCAGTTCCTTCGCTCCCTCGATTCCCTCAATCCCTTATATTCGCTCGCCTGCCTTGGATCAGCAGATGGCTCGACCTAATGGTATTCTTCACCAAGATGCCATGGAACGCTTCGTTGTATGTCGTGACTGCTTCTTTCAAGCTGACGCCCTAACATGCATTGCAGGTTCTCACTCGTGATTTGGAAGCTGTCGTAGCTCAAATGCCAGCGCAATCACTTTCTGTCCTCCCACCAACTCACGACATTCGCATCTTATTCCAAAGAATTCTGTCCCTGGCAGAAGACGCTACTGATCGCGAACGCACACCCCTTCAGATCTCCCAGAAAATTGTGCAGATGCTGTATAAGACAAATTCTCAGCTCGGGCGCGAGATTTATGTCGCGATCTTGGACCAGCTTTGCCACGCGTTTGACGAAGTTGCGAAAGAGGCGATCACCTGGTTGCTCTACGCCGAGGACGAGGTAAGTCTTGTTCACTACATTCACCCAAGGATGATTTCGAAAGACTGGTCTAGCGCAAGTACAACATCCCCGTCACTATCACGCTCCTCCGCTGTGGCTTGCTCAACTTCGAACTTCATGACCAGCTCTTGTCAAAATCCATCTTCACCGAACCCCGTCCTTCCCTGATCGCGTATGCCGTCGGTCTCATTCGAGAGGCGTTGACCGGAGATCCCCCGGCGCTCCCCCGCAACTACTTCCAGTACACGATCGACTTCCTGACCCAGTTGTCGAATGCAAACAAAGCGACTGACGAGTGAGCTCAGCACTCTCTAGCACTAGGCACTTTTTGACTGACAGGATTTTCAGGATGAACCGATTGCTGCATGAGCTAGAAGGGGCAAGGCGTTCCGCTGACCCCGCCATGCGTCAAGCGCTGAAGCCTGAGACCGAGCAATTGAGAGAGAAGCTGCATATGTGGTTCCAGAACTGGGTAACAGTGTTCCAGAGGACGACTACCCCGGAGAAGAGTTTCGTTCCTTTCATCACCAACCTCACGAAGAACGGAATTCTCAAAGCGGAGGATGTCTCGTCATTCTTCTTCCGTGTGTGCACCGAGGCCAGCGTTTCTGCCTACATGAAATGCATTGCCACCGGCGATTTCGATTTCGCTTTCCAAGCTCTTGACGCTTTCTCCAGGCTCATCGTCTACATCATCAAGTACCACGGCGATGCATCGGGTGTCAACAACGATCAGGCGAAGGTTCACTACTTCACCAAGATCCTCTCAATCTTCGTGCTTGTTCTCGCCAATATGCATGAAGAGCAAGGCCCAGAGTTCCAGCCCAAGCCTTTCTTCCGATTTTTCTCCAGTCTCCTCAATGACTTGCACTCGATGGAAGCAGCCCTCGGTCCAGCCTACTTCCAGTTGTTGATGGCCATGAGGTTGGTGTCTTTTGACCTTATCGTAGTTTGCTCACTAATTTTTTTTCTAGTGACACTCTCGGCTCGTTGCAACCAACCTACTTCCCTGGATTTGCCTTCTCCTGGATGTGCTTGATTTCTCACCGCGTGTTCATGCCGAAATTGCTTTTGGCCGCCAACCGAGCCGTATGCTTTCGATTTCGTATGGATCAAGCTTTTGCTCATTCTGTCTTAGGGATGGTCCCCATACCACAAGCTTCTGCTATCGCTTTTCAAATTCCTTGCTCCCTTCTTGAAAGAAGGCGACTTAAGGATGGCAGAGCGCGACCTGTATTCGGGCGTGTTGCGGTTGCTCCTTGTTCTACTCCACGATTTCCCAGATTTCCTCAGCGAATTCTACTTCACCCTCTGTGACAGCATTCCTCCACGCTGCATCCAACTCCGCAACATTATCCTCAGTGCTTTCCCGGCCGCCATCATTTTGCCCGATCCCCATCTCAGTAATGTTCCACTGGAATCCCTCCCGGACATGGGTCCCATTCCTCCCTTCACGGTCGATTTTTCTCTGGCTTTCCGGAGCGGCGAGCTACGTGGGCAACTCACCCACTACTTACTCAACAGGAGCAGTGGCGCGTTCTTGAGTCAGCTCCAAGATAAGCTGAAAGTGCCCGCCACTGAGGGCTCCCCGGAGGAGTACAATTTGACTTTGATCAATACAATTGTCATGTTTATCGGCGTTTCGACGGTTGCGCAGGCCAATACTCGTTTCTGTGCGACGGATCCCGGGGCAGTCGCTCTGCAATACCTCGCTTCTAATCTTGATGTTGAAGGTATGTATTATGTGGTTATATCAGGATTCTCGGACTGAAGATACTTTGTTGCAGGACAACACCACCTCCTCAGCTCGATTGTACTCCACCTAAGATACCCGAACGCCCATACACATTGGTTCAGCTCTCTGATCCTTCACCTCTTTGTAGAAGTCAAGGATGACAGGTTCAGGGAAGTGGTGGCCAAAGTACTTCTGGAGCGCTTCATTGTTCATCGTCCTCATCCATGGGGAGCGCTGGTCACGTTCATTGAACTGCTCCGTAATCCAAAATACGAATTCTGGAGCAAGGAATTCATCCGAATTTCTCCAGAGGTCACGCTGCTTCTTGAAAGTGTTGGTCGTAACTTGTAACGATACTAGTCACGTAGGACTTTTCCTTTAACGACTTCAAGAGTTAGAATTGGTCTTTTCTGTAATTCTCGCTATCTTCGCACACATCTGTTATCTTCTATCTGGGCCCGTTACACTGCATTCCTGTACTGTATCAACATTATCCTTACTTTGTTTATTTCGTCGATGCTCCGCTCGATAAACTTGTTGTACATCTCGTCTACTTGTACAAGTGCCATTGGCGCTCCTTACATGTTTTCTCTGTCATTGGTCTCTTGTGCTGCAGAATAGACACTCAACCTAGACAACAAGAGACACATCATACATTATGCCGCTGAATACAAGAGTGAACCATCGAGGGGATATCGTTCAACCAAAAATCTTCATTTTTGACGTTCTAGGTTGGTAATAATTACCAGTACCATTAGCATCATTCATTGAAACAGAGATCTTACAAGCACCCACCTAATGCGCCAGAAGACACCTACCAAAACCAAGCCGGGTGCTAGGGTATAGACTAGGAAGCGGAGTGTCCAAGGGATCGCACCCACCGCCCAGTCAGACCATGCACCTCCAAGGTGGACTGTAGAGAAGAAGAGCGGGAATAGAATGTATCCCGATAACCTGCAGCCAAGAGAGCATTTAGCCGAGTCCCCTCAAAGGTAGTAGGGATATACCTATGGTATTTCCAAAGCGCCTTGGCCTTCATGCCCCCTCCGAAGAGGGCACCTTTGAACCACACGCTCCCAATCCCTATGAAAATCTGGAATATTAACCAAAAGAGGCACGCTGACCCGAATGTCTAGTTTGCGTCAGTGCCACCCAGAGCGAGGGTTGAATGTTGGTGGGTGGTACATACCCCATGCCAGGTCGTAATATGTGGTTTTCCGAAAAGGTTCTTATTATGCCAGATTGACCATGATCCCAGCAAGATGGACGGAAATCCAAGACAGAATATAACGGCTTGGTGTCTGGTCAGACCTGCCGCTTTCCCTTTCGGGTCTGCGAAGGAGGTAGGCTGGAGAGTGTAGATTCCTGTCAAGCGTTGCAATCATAGAATGCTGTTATTACACTGCCCCAGGAGGACTTATAGGGTTTCCAACGGTGCGTACTGACCGTAGGTGATTAAACTGAGGCCGAGCGTTTGGAGGAGAGGGTGAGGTGCAAACCAGCCAAGCTTGGTCGGGTTGTGGGTGAATATGATGATCCAAGTGGACACGGTCAAGAACTAGTGCATGCACAAGGTGTTCAGGATCAGCTTGAACGCAAAGCGCCGAAGATCAGACACTGGACAGGAGGACTCACTCCGACCGAAGCCTGCAACTCGTTCGTTAGTAGAACGTCACAATGGACCTTAGACTGAGTTCGAGCGCGCCGAATGCACTTACAAGTGCGATGGTTCCAGCAGTTGTATCACCTCGGCTACGAGCCTCGTCTGCCCTTGAGTTGCTTGGCATACCAGTGGGATCAGCGGGGGACGCGGGCTGGTTTTCCTCTGAAAGCAAAGCCTGGCGTGCCTCAATGTCCTCTGAACCCTGGATTTCTCTGTTGGATTGGGCAACAGACATTCCCTATGCCTGTAGGTCTCGAGTGTGGAGGTCAGTGAAGTGATAGAAGGTTGCGCAGTGAGACCTGGGTAGCAATCACTGGCATCTCATTGGGTCCACCAACCCACACGGGCCCTTTGCTAATGATTGATACGAATAACGCGATTGTCCCAGCGCTTATTAGGATAGCGCCAGCATCCGCGTAACGCACCCGGCTGGATTTTTTGCGTGCAAAAGTTTCGTTTCGTTTCGTTTCTGGAAGATAAATCGCTACGTTACATGCGTGATATAAGTGGCCGTACATTAATGCGAAAGCACAAAAAACTGCGTAAATATGAGTACCGAAATAAGGTATTAAAATTTAAAGTGTATGTCATCGTACGAAAAATTAGTTCCACAACAGACGAGAGAAGAAGAATGACGAGGCAGCACAATAGTCAAGCACTGGCAGAATTAGGATGATAAGAGAAGAAAACCGAAGGAAGAATCGAAGAATCCCGAGAAAACATTTGGAGCAACATGCAAAGCGAGGATATTTGGCAGCGTCTTAACCAACGATAGGCCAGGAGCCCTCAGCCTTCCACTTGTCCACAATCTCCTTGATCGCCTCGTGCGAGAAATTGGGATACTTCAGCTGATACGCGATGACTTCCTTGAACTTCGCGTTAGGGAAAGCAACGACATGTTTCCCCAATGCGTATTTGTCCATGTACGCGGTCAAAGGTGTGCTAGTGATGGGCGGTGTGGAGCTTTGAAGCATCTCGGTCCAACCTGAGACGTGTTGTTCGTTGATCTCTTCGATATCATCCATAATCCTGAGCACAGTACTCTCGAGCATGCTGAAGAATTCGAAATTTGTGCCGAAGAATGATGTCACGACCTCGCCTACGCTCAACAAGGTGTTGTTCGAGTCGTCGGTCTGACGCAATACTGAGAGCCAATGCTTGTGAGGGAGGCTGAATTGTACGCACCAGATTGAACAAGGGAGCAATGGGTGTTTCAGTGGGAGCTGGGATGTCAGGATGTTCTTTTACGAACGACTTGTCGTTGTGGAATTGGATTGGCACTCCAGCAGCATTATTGGCAGCCTTGCGCCCCGTCTTGTCTATCCACAGAGATGCAGCCCAAGCAGCGCCAGAAACATCATCGACATGAATTGTGTTGTTCGGATTCTTGCCAGGCGACCACATAGACTTCATTGGCCTTTTCAGATACCCATAAACGGAAGCGACATTGATTCCGGTGGCAACTGGACAGAACATGAGGACCTTCACCTTGATAAAAATTGGAAGTGTACTTACTAATTCCGTAGGGAGTGTAGGGTCCATAGACCAAACCAACCCGCAAGATGACAAGATTGAGGCTACAGGCAAGGTTCAGAGATGAATTCCTGGCACAAACTGCACAACGTACTCTTCAATGGCAGCCAATCCACGCAAAGTTTCGTGCCACCAGATACCAAGCGTCCCGGCCGGTTTAGGGTCATCCGTTTCGACGGAACCTTTTGAGCTTGTCTCGTAGAAAGGTTGTTGAATCCTCACGTATGCCTTGACTTTCCGCTTCGCTGCCTCCAAACCGAGCATCCGAGCCACGCCATAAGTAGTGGTATACTGAATCTGGAGAATATTCGGCATACGGAAAATCAACGTGGATCACCAACTGGGTGCACTTACCACCTCCGTTCTATCCGCCCTGATCTCTCCCGTGAAGTCGTACACATAGTCGAATGCTGCATGTCCTTCGGGTGGTTCGAATACTGAGGTGATGGCGGCTGGAAAAGGGAGCAACCGGTCAGCACGATCGCGGAGCGATCTTGTACCAAGCCAAACCCGATCGTACCTTCAACGGTCAGATTGGCCTGTTTGTACTCGACTTGGGGCTTCTCGAGAATCTTGGGAAACTCTGAGCCAAGATATCTGGATGGTTGTCAATGAGATCTGGCTTTCGTTGGAGTGTGAGTGGGGCCGTACGTTGTAGCGGGGTGCACAGAATATTTGTCGACGATCCTGACATACTGAGGAGGGTCAGAGAGTTGGAGAATACAGACTCGGATGCTCAACGTACAGATGCCAAGGGTTCACCGTCGAGGGGGACGAGGAGGGCAGCAAGGGCCCTCGAACACGTATTTAGACCGCCTGTAGTTGGTCGTCAAGCGAGGCAACGCGATGGTGAGCAATTAAAACATGCCAAAGATAAGGACCGAGGGTTTCTGGGCGGACTCTGCCATGGAGAAGACTTTAAATTGTACTGAAGGAAGAAAAAGAATCGTTGCTGCAACAAGTTCATCATTACAACCAAATCCTATTCTCCTTACGTAACACACTACATATTGTCCGAGTCCCGCAGATACACGTACACCGACGAAAAGTCTTTCCGCCCAAGTCCCGTCTTCTCCTCTGCTACAAGTTCATAGATATCCCGTGCAGCACGTCCCAGCGGCAGCGACGACCGTTGTTTCGCAGCAATGTCTGTCGCAAGGCCCATGTCCTGGAACAGCGTAAGTGACTGCAGTCGGCACATTCGAACCACCGTACCTTGAGCATCAGGGCAGTTGCAAAGCCACCCTCATAGTTCCTCTCGCAGGGCGGTGCTTTGTCCGGCAGGGCCGATGGGACGGGGTTGTTCACGGACGACGACCAACATCCCCCGGTGCTGCTGTTGATCACAGAAGCGAGGACAGCAGGCTCCAGTCCGAGCTTTTGACCCAGCAACATCGCTTCACCCACTACGATTTGCTGAACGCCCAGGACCAGCTGCAGAACGGTCAAATGAAGCACATGCGATGGTACCCAATGCAGGAAACTTACATTATTGCAGATCTTCGCCCCAAGTCCCGCACCTGACTCTCCGCAATGGATGATTCGTTGGCCCATCAACGCCAAAATCGGTCGAGCGATGTGGAACGAAGCTTCAGGCCCTCCAACGAGAAATGAAAGCGTTCCGGCCTTGGCTCCTGTTACACCTGGACAAGAAGCAAGTCGGTTTGTGCATCGTTCTCCGTAGGAAGCGAGCCCGGAAATGAAGTGTTGTCGGGTTACACACCTCCGGAAACAGGGGCATCGACCATTTTGGAACCTTTGCTAGTGACGTCGTTTGCCACCGCCCTTGCAACATCTACATCGAGGGTGGTGGAGTCAATGCATAGTGTTTCTTCAGCTGCTTCACGAGGCAGACCAGCCAAGGCAGGTATAATCCGGTTGTAGTACACATCCTTGACCTGTGGGGACGACGGGAGCATTGTTATGATGGTCCCAGCGTTGATGGCGGCTCTAAGCGGAATTAGTATAAGGAAATGCGGGGGCAGAGTGGACCCAAATCCAAGATCCCTGGACGTACTCCTGCGGGGTTTCAGCAATTGTGATATTGGCACCTGGGTATTTCTGGGCGAAAGCGTCGCGGAAGGATTGGGATGCCTCTGGTACCACATCGCATACGACGAAATGAGCATCCTGGGAGGCGGCGTACTGCTTTGAGAATAGATTGGTCGCCATCTCATAGCCCATACGCCCGAGTCCAATGAAGCTCGTGGTCTTGGAGCGCTGAGCAAGAGACTGGTAGCATCGTAGAGAAGGTTTCATAGTCGACGTGGTCGATGTCCAAGTTAAGTTGGAGGCGAGAATCGAGAATAAGACGGAGCCCCGTGTCGGTTGCATTGGGGCCGGATCTTGGGTGCTTGCCATCATCAAGCTTGTTCTGCTCGGTATCCTTATCCTGCTTTCTCACTGCCACCACCGCCTGCAGCCATGAGCACCCCAGTTGTCAATGATGTATACAGCTTTGCGTGCCATTGTGCTCAAGGCGATTTACAAAGGTTGTCATAGATGACATTAATCTCATTCCCACAGTGCACCACCGGTGACGACAATGGTTAGCGCTCTCAGCAGCTCGTCACTCCATGCAGCTCCAATTGTGTATTCCATATAATAAGGTCGCAACCTCCTGGTCGCGTCATCTCAGAGAACCCAACATGACTGTCGACGTTGTCTCCTCACTGGAGCCTTCCTTGCCCGAATACGAACTGGACGACACACACACATTACCTGCCTATTCAGCGCAGGCCGGAAGCACAGAGTGTCTACTTCAGTTCGAGCCTGCAAGACGAACAGGGTGTCCCGCTTGCGAATGGATATTCGAGACGAAGCGCATGAAGGTGAACCTTGGAAGGAAGGCGTGGAAGCTCAACAGTCCAACTTATGGATTGAATGCCACCATAGACGGTTCCATTCAGTTCCCGGATTTGACGCATCCCCTCGATTCCCTACACGCCACAGTGAGTCCTTCGCTCAGTATTTGTATCATCTCGAACTCTGACATTCCTTCAGATCGAAGGCCGCCTACGGATGGCCTGCCCCGAACGGAGGGCATCAATGGAGGATGGCACTTTTGTCTTCCTTAGATATACCGTTCCAATAGAATTCAACCCAGACCTACCGGAATCTACTTTCACCGTTCCTATCCCCTCCACCTTCAAACACGCTGGCAAAAGTATTCCATGTCCCCCATCCTTCTTCTTCACCGAATCGAACTATATCCTTGAAGTCTCTTACCAAATCCGTTTCGACGCTGTGTGGAAAACAAAACGAAGGCGAAAGGTGGAAAGCCGGTTGGTCGGATTTTATTATCTCCCCAAGACAAGCCCTGTCATTCCACCAATATGCGTCCTCCCTCCTGCTTCCCGACACCGAGAGAACCCACCACTCTTCCTTCAAGGTCCTGACAGAATGGCGTCGTTCCCTGTATCACCCTCCTTCCAGACCAATCGGACCTTGACTAGCTGCCAAGCGGAATCTCTGAAGCGTCTCAGCAACTCAATATATGTACGTCGTCACATATCGGGCCTCAATTACACGATCCTATTGACGTTGTCGACTTAGCTCTCGATACCCATACCACGCGTCTTCACGGCCGGCCAAGAAATCCCGTTCATGGTATCCCTCTCATTCAACGACGACCCTTGTCTCGCCGAAATCCTATGCGAGAACATCGCTATCCACCTCTACAGGCGCGTCGGGATTGCCGGGCGGGGAGGTCATTCTGCTTCAGAAAGAAACACCGTCGTATCATCAGCGGTATTGAGAAAGAACTCGGGGTGGGCGGAGGGTGTAGTTGTTATCAAAGGAAGCATCAGGGCTGGCGATGCGGGTGCAGAATGCGGCTGGTCCATCCCAAATTATGCGTACGTCAAGGTAAGCACTCACTTTTATTTCGCCCATGGGTCATATGGAAACTCATTCTCTGGCCACTATCAGTACGTTCTACGCGTGTCAATACGTCCTCCTGCAAGTTTATTGAACCACGTCCCAACTTTCGTGCACGAAGAAGAGTTTGGTGTCTGCACCAGCAGCTGGGGTGTAGTAGATAGGGAACTGGTGTCGGGGGGTGGAAAGACCACACCTGCAGTAGCCTTGTCCGGCTCTGTGAGGCGGATATACTGAATTCTTGCTGTCTTTTGAACGTTGATTCCTTACCTTACGCTATACCTGCTGTATTTGTTTCTCTACTGTAGCCGCTACCAAGTAATGTTGACGACTGGATGTTGTGACATCATACCATGGTGGTGATTGCCGAATCCTGTTTCCATGACGGCGAGCGCCTCGGCCACGTGTAAATAACCCATAACGCCGTCTCAGCGGCAGCACCTGCTACCGATCCCTTCTATCCTTTTTCTCGTAATTATACATTGAGGAATTGCCGGTTGCCACTACTATCACTCCCGGGGTAATGCAAAATCCCGGGGATATGCAAAACTCGACAAAACCTTTGCTCTAAAATCATCTAAAATCCCACAAATATTATTATAGATGTACCTGAGTGCTCTTTACACGGCTATGCAAAAATATAGGGGATAATACCCTTGTAGGCTCTATACTGGCCAAGGCACAGAATTTTGCATATCCCCGGGGATCAAGCTGTTTGCCCTCGGCATCCCCATGACCTTACCGTACGACAAAAAAAATTATAGCATTGTGTGCGCATTTCAAGGAGCTTTCCGGTGGTGTATTTTTCATCTCAAGCCGATATTGTGTTCAGGAGGGATCACGGAAACAGTGGAAGTTTTGCATTTCCCCGGGCATGATAGTAGTTAGATTCCCCCAAACGCGCTCGCTAACGCCCGCCTCACGGCGGGCTCGCGCTCGCGCTCGGGGAACTTTTGAA